>APFE030188053.1:0-10529 GCA_000404065.3 Pinus taeda | reverse complement strand
AGCTTTAGCCGGAAACTAAATATTTTCCTCAATGTTTCTGATTTTTTGAGATCACACTAAAGCACAGTTGAAAAGAGCTTACGCATGAGAAAAATCCTTCCTTTCTGTTTCTGATTGGCGTAGATCGCATAGAGTCATGGGGAAACAGAATATGCAGAAATGAAAGTTATAGATCCGATAAAAAAAAATAGAGAGCTAAATAAACTGAAATAAACAAAGAGATGAATAGTTAGAACTGCAAATAAAGACTCTATACCTCTAGATCTTAAAAATGACGTAGCCAGGGCTACCAAAAACCTTTTCGCGTGAAATGGAAGGGGTTACCCACTGGAACATATGTTCCTAACACAATAGAGCAATCCTCTCGGCCTGAAAGCAGTCAGAAACAATAAATCTAGGAAATGACAGTCAGATGCAGTTGTACCGACTTCAGATTTGGATCACCAACGGATGCAGCCCTTAAATAGCTCTGATACCATGTAGGAATTTACAGGGTAAGTTCCTCAAACAGAACACCAAAGGACACTGCTCATAAACAGATCACAGATCAATACACCAGGATTCTTGACATGGTTAAAACCCTCAAAGAGGGAAACAGTCCACGACCTGAGCCAACGCGACCACTTCACGAAATTTATTAATAAAAGAATGAAAATTTACATAAGCTTCTCTCATGAACGGTTATGCTACAAATGACCCTGCATGCTCTTTAAATAGAGATCAAGGACCAATCGGGTGTGAAGCCACAGATCAAGTGTTGATAATACAGAGGAGAGAATGAACCATCAGATCACTTCATGTCTAGAACATATTGTGACCGTCAGATTGTAAGTTACAAAAGTACATGGTAAAGAAACACACTTTACCTAACTCTACACTAGACCAAGTTATACTTAACTATTTCCTATGTGTTGGAATATTGTAACGTATTGGTGTAGCTTTGATCTGCTACCACCTCCTTTGTTTACATGTAAATATTTTGATCATTAGGTTATCAAGATGTTAATTTTTCTTCAAGCTAAAGAGTTAATTGAGTACGATTCTAATAACTAATATGATGAAATATGCGATGCTTTAGCATTGAATTTTATAAAACAAGCATTGGATGAGAAGTGTTTGTGCAAGGTAGTAAATGCTATAAATTCCAAGGAAGTGTGAAAGATCTTAGAAGCAGAGTTTGACACAAAGGAGAGTGACATGCAGCGGTAGGTTATGTCACAAGAAAAGAAGTCAGCCACAGATCTGAGAGTATATGAGCAAGAATCTGAGAGGAAAACAGAGTTTGGAGAACCCCACTCAAAGTGGATTATGGTTGTCAAGACCATAAAATTGAAACCCATTATGCAAGCATGCATATGGATGAAGAAGATGCATAAGATATTGCAGAGAGAGAAGTTGAATCTTCTTTGTGTGAAACAGAGCATGAGAAAATAAATTCTCAAGGACTCCACTGTAATGTGGATGATACAGATGATGATGAATCTCACTGTGATGAAACACATGTGGATGATGACTGAAAATTTATATGTGCATTGGTGGATCTAGCTACATCTAATGGATTTGGGGAAGTTGAAATTGTCAATGAGCACAAGAATGCTCGGATATGCCACCATAGTGTTGATGAACATTAGGTTGATGATATGCGTGGTTTCGTTTTTGAAACATATATTGATTGTAGCAATATGGTAAGTGCAAGGTTTGATGAAACATTGAAGGTTGAAGCTGCCACTGTAGCAGCCAGATATGAAGCAATCGGAATTGCTCATGACGCGGTATGTGATTTAGCAGCAGCTGATGATCAAGAACATGATAAAGTGATTGAAGAGTTTTTGATGAGAATATCCACTAACAACATACTAGTGGAAGACAACCTCCATGTAGTTGAAAAGAAGGTAGAGAAGGAAAAGGTAGAGAAAGAAGCTCTCACTAAAGATCATAATAAAGATGTTTTTAACATTATTTTTGAATATGCAGGTATTCAGAATAGCATGGGTGAAAAAGTTGAAAACAAGGTTGTTAATAAATTTGATGCAGATTTTAAGCTCGTTGAAGAATGGATTAAAAAACCAATAGAACAAATTGAAGCGAGTCTTAAAGCAGAAACTGGAATAAAAGAAATGAATGAAATGGTGAATGATGATCTTGAGTGTGTAGATTATAGAAAAAAGAAACAACAACTCATGATGAAAGTGAAAAGAATGATATGGATGTTTCTGCAGACAAATATGAATGCATAGGAACCATTTTTCAACAATGGAGTCAAGAAGAGATAATATTTTGCTATTAAGAAATATGGCCGAAAGAAAGTCAAAAATATGAAGCACAGGGAGAAGAGAAAATACGACAGTTTGAAGATGTAATGTTGTAGCAGTAGTCCATGGTTGAACAAATATTTGAAGAGGAAGGTGTAGAAGACAAGATCAAATTGTGTTTCAGCACAAATTCAAAAGAAGTCAAAGAAAAATTGCAGCAGTAGCAAGTAAAGAAATATGGAGCCTACAACAAGAAAGCGCCACAAAGAATGAAGCAATTTCGAGGATTTAAAATTTGGAGGAAGAGAAAAAGAAAATGAAAAATTGTGAAAGTCTTGAGTCATTGTAAGCATATCTAAGACATAGACCAGCAGGCATGTTTAAGTAATAATTGAGTCAATTTCTCTTGTAAGCCTAGCAGGCATAGTTGAGTCATGTTGATTCATGTTGAGTCATATGGTTGTAATTAAGGGGGAGCGTTAGAAATTGTAATTACTCCCCCATGCGGAGTTAGCTAAAATTAGAGAATCAGTTAAGTGAGCGTTGAGTCAAGTCGAGTGATGGATGAAGAGATAAGTGCAGTCCATATTTAGAATGTGAGTTAACTGAGTTGTGTGTGCATGTCAGGATATTTTAGGTGAGTATCTAGTCGAAAATGTTTAAATACCCTTCACCAAGTTCATTGTAAGAATAAAGTTCTTGTGTGATCAATAGAAGAGCTACAGCTCGTATGATTTGTGTGCGAATTTATGTTTTGTCTCCTCTGCCTATCCAACAATTTGCTCGATGAACAATGAATGACAAGTTTCCATTCTGATTTCTTAGGCATTTGGCATTAAGAAGAGAAAATGTGTTCCCATTTCTTAGGAATTTGGCATTAAGAAGATAAAACAAGTTCTGATTTCTTAGGCATTTGGCAAAGATAAAATGTGTTCCCATTTCTTAGGAATTTGGCATTAAGAAGATAAAACGTGTGCCGATTTCTTAGGCATTTGGAATTAAGAAGATAAAATGAGTTTCAAGCATCATACTCTTATACAATAATTTGGAAGTAATCAATATTTTGAATTATAAGCATATTTTTAATATATTAATGATTTAAATTTTAATGATTTTTTAAGAGAGAGAAGTATGTTGACCTCATAAACAATAATTAGTTGAGAAAAGTTTTCAATCGCAAGCTAATTTATGAATATAGTTAGTTGGATAATATCTCTAAAATTAATTAGATCTATCCAACCCCTAAATAATAGCAATAAACTTCTCCTAAAACCAATTTTCTTGCTTAAGACAAGTAGGAGTTATATACTTCAATACTCCCTATAATGACTACTTGTCTTAATCTCATTGAGCTCAGGTTTTCACCATATGTTCCTTTCTCCAACACATGATTCACCGTGAACTGAAACACCTTGTGATTATTAAAGTCTATGTTTGGTCTAATATGACATTTACAAACGTTACCAATATATTGACATCCATAAAAGGGAACAACCATATATTATAATACATGGGTAACGAGCCGCTACAACCACTAGTCTACTAGGATGTATTTTTATGTACATGATTCATTCAACCTTCCTTGAATCACGTATCTTCATACATGTACCCATACCTTTAACTTTCCCTGCATCACTATTATCACCATCTTGTGGTTTTTCAACTTACCCTTTGTATATTTTAACCCTCTACAATTAATCACTACAAATAGAATCTAATAGAAACAACAAATATACAATGGCGAACACCCAAATTTACATAGAGATTTTGTCCTAGAAACCAAAACCTGCCAACAAGTTTTTTTTTCATTATATTTTCTGTACAATTCTACTATATAATATAGATCATGTGGCATAATGAACTGCTTATCAAACTATAGTTTCATAACTGAAACTACAAAACCATGAGCAAAAATACCATGCGCCACATCACCACACTGAGTAAAACCATGGGATGAAAATTGCCAAAAACAAATGCAAAAAGCCATCGAAATTGTTTTTCTTGGGGCAAACGCATGCAAGGGGGCTCTTGTTACCCTGCATACTCCCCAACTACAGGGGGATGACAAAAATTCCCCTAGGATTGCCCTTTGTTCATGGTGCATATAAGCTATGCAAGGAATATAACACATACCCTACATTCTCTCACTTGCTATTTTCTTTGCATATAAGGGGTCATAGGAGTACATAACCGAAAATTCAAGGCAATGATGCTCATTTTTTCTCTACACCAAGATAAATTTTTAGTGCTCACATATTTTGTTAATGCATCTGCAACATTCTTCAAACAATCCACCTTTTCCATGGACATCACCAATTTTCCAATGATATCCCTCGCAAAGTGATACTAAACATCAATATGTTTTTTTCTTCGAATGATAAATAGGGTTATTTTCCAAGAAAATTCACTTTGGATGTCACAATATATTCTTATAGCTTGTTGTACGAACCCTATTTGTGAATACAATCTTTGTAACCAAACTACTTCCTTGCTTGCATGAGTGGTTGCCATGTATTTAGCTTATGTAATTGAAAATGGCACCATAAACTGTCTCTTGCTCATCCAACTAATAACTCCTCCAAATAGGTTAAATACATACCCATATTCAATCTACATCGAAAAAGCTATGAATGTCGAACACTTGGTCTAATACTAGTCTTCCTTAGTAGCATAATCCATATTTAGAATTGCCTCACAAATCCTAGAAAACTCTTTTCACTATTATCAAATGCTCCCTCCTCGACTTTGACATATACTTTCTCATTACTCCCATTGCATGTGTAGTGTATGATTTGGTACAAACCATTACATGCATCAAACTTCCAACCGCACTAGCATATGGAACACGAGACATGTCATCTTCCTCTTCCTATGTCTTGGGGAACTAATATGCATATAACTTTACACCTATAAGAATAAGACCTTCACCAGTTTACTTTCCTGCATATTAAAACTTCAAATATTGTCTTGACATACTTTATTTGATTTAATCATAGTTTCCTCTTTTCTCGATCTCTTTTAATTTCCATGCCCAAGATAACATTTGTAGCACTGAGATCCTTCATGTCAAATTTACGAGACAATTGAGATTTCACTTCATGGATGATTTTCTTGTCATTTTCCATCAACAAAAATCATCTACACACATGACCAAATAAATAAGATGATAATCAACTAATTTAAAATACACACAATGATCCAATTTTCTCCTTGTGAAGCCAAGTCTTGTGTATATGTATCAAAATTTTGATACCACCTCCCTGGTGATTGCTTCAACCCATACAAGGACATTTTCAACCTTCGTAACAACTCTTTCTTACCCTTCACTATAAAGCCTTATGGCTACATCATGTAGATATCTTTTTCAAGATTCCCATCTAGGTAGGATTTCTTCACATCCATCTATTCTACCTCAAAATAAAAAGCAACAACAACAGATAAAATAAATCTAAAAAAAGATAAATTTACAATAGGAGAGAAAAGATCACTAATATCAATTCCCTGCACCCGAGAATAACCATTTACTACTAATCGAGCTTTGTATTTCTCTACTTTTCCTTTTGCATTGAACTTATTATTAAACACCCATTTGCTGCAAATGGGTTTTCTTCTAGTTGGTAATTCCACTAGTTTTCCAAGGACGCCATTTCTTTAACCATGGCCTTTTTCTAGAGTATTCCAACGTCTGAATCCTTACCTCCTTGATAGTTCTAGGATCATGTTCAATAATAAACAAAGAAAATTTTGAATGGAAATCATGTGGAGTATACCTTTCTGGATGCCTTCTTTCTTGAAGTGATCTCCTCAAAACCAGATTAAATGGTTCTTCTTCTTCTGACTCTTGTTCTTTTGTAGATTTTGAATCATCATCCTTTATTTCAAAATATATCTTCTCTGGTTCTTTCTCCCTTGGTAGGAATTCTTATTTGATAACATCTTTCTCTTTACTAAATACCACATATCGATTGTACACAACCTTCTTTATTTTTGGGTTCTAAAGCCTGTAACCTTTTAATCAATATTTATAATCAATAAAGATGCACCTTTCAAATTTTCTATCCAGCTTAGTTATGCTTTCCTTTGGAACTTATACATATGCATCACATCCAAATACCTTGAGATGCATGAGAGATGGTTTTTTATGAGTCAATACCTCATGTGGAGCAGGTTATCATCCAACACTGATGAGGATGATTTATTTACCAAGTGACATGTAATATCCACTGGCTCTCAATATCTAGGGGAATGATGGAGCAATTCAGAGCTAGGTCATCCAGGTCCCTGAACGGTGGTTTGGAGGCAGCCGCCATGGCCTGCGCACAATGCATCAAGGAAGTTGATGCATCGGGTGGAAGGATGGTCCTAGTTTACTGTTTTGGGTTTTCGGCTGATTCTCTTTGGCGGGAACAATCTGTTCGCTAGCATGCAAGCTCCCTGGAGTTGGTGAATACAGGCAAGACATGGTCAACAAAGGTCTTTGCATCCCGGGCAGTAAGATTTTCATCGCCGGGTCAGCTTGGCGTTTTGTTTCGCATGAGGCTCTCTGTCATCTTCTCATCCTAGACAACGTGGATGATATGGGGCATGAGGATGGACATTCAAGGGGCGCAGACCAGATATCGCACCGAGCGCTATGCTATTGGCCTCTACCTGATTCGGGCTTGGTTTTCTTGTGGCGGCCTAAATCCCGCAGTTAGCGCTCAACGGTGCAGGGAAAAACGGTGTGCTGCTTTCGGCGGCTGGGTCATGGTCTTCTCGTCATAGTGGAGGGGACGGATCAGTGGGCTCACCATCCCCTATGCCTTGGTGCGTCAGGGGATGGGCGTTTACCTATTGTTGGTGCTCCGCTCTGAAATGTAGCAGTTTTATCCCCTGCGCCTTCACCCTCTTTGAAGTGTCATTATTTGCACATTGGCTTGTAATTTCCCTGGTGGGATCAGGATCTGGACATGGGTTTGTTTGCGGAGACCTTGTTTCCTTCCTCGCTCCTACAGTGCTCTGCCCTGCCCTCCAGGCCTTTTAGGCTCCCCACAGAAGTATGGACCAACAATCACGGCGGGGTCTTTGGCTCCCGGAACATGGTGTCGAAGATGAACCCTACAGCCGCCGTCGCCTCATTGCCCTCGGCTCTCTGCCGATGAAGGGGAAGTTCGAATCCAGATGGCACGCAACGATCGATACAGGGATTTGTGGACTTTCTCCTCTTCTCCTCTCAAACCTCTATGGCAAGTTCAGAAGGAGAAGGCCCTCCAAAGCTCCTGCCTCATCTCGTCTCGAATCTGCAAAGAAGAGCAGAACCTTGATCTCTCTGCCACATTCCAGATCCAGATCAGGCTCCTCTCTGGCAAATCTCTGCTACAATGGGTGGGCTCGACGGATCTTGTGCAGGATCTCAAACATGCTCTGCATCCCAAGTTGGGGATACCCTTTGCAGCTCAACGACTTCTCCACGAAGGTAAACAACTTGAGGATCATCTCCCCCTGTCTTTTTACAACATTAAGAGAAATTCATCCATTACTTTTACCCTTCGTTTGAGAGGAGGAGCTGTAGGACAATCATCCTCAGCTAAAGCGTCTTCTTACAAAGACGCAGTCCATGCTCAAATACCTAAGAAATCAGTTCCAACACCTCAAGGTCCCAAGCCTTTTCTGGTGGACAAGCTGGAGGAAACCCCCTCCATTGAAATCATGCATCCATCGTTGGATGAGCAAACCCAAAAGTTTGCAGATCATGCCATCATTTGCAGGTTCAATGGGCTATGGCCACGCACAGCAGACCTCTACCAATGGCTTCACTCTACCTGGACCAACAACTGCAAGGCGTTGTTTTGCTCAAAGGGCTTCTTCATTGTAGTGTTCGCTTTTGAAGAGGATTACCAAAAGGCTTTAACTGCGGGCCCATGGTTATGGGGCTCAGCAGGTTTATTCCTCACCCCTTGGTTCCCAGATTTCAATCCTGCCACAACAACCATCACCAAGCTCCCTATCTGGGTCAGACTTCCAAATCTCTCGGCACACCTTTGGCATTTTGCTGTATTCCAAGGGATTGGCAGCTCTCTAGGCCGCTTGCTAGACACAGATGTCTCTAGAGGGGAATTAGGCCTATACACCTTTGCCAGAATCTGTGTAGAAATAGATATGAGTAAAGGTCTCCCTGAACAGATCAATCTCAAAGTTGGAGATTTCCACTGGACTCGGACCTTGGATTATGAGAACACATCCTTTCGCTACCGAAACTTCCATCTCACAAGGCACCTTCAGAGTTCCTGTCCCTCGACGGCTGCCCAAAAGAAGAAAGTCAACCACAAACAGAAATCCAAGCACTGGTAGCCTCACGTTGCTCCCCCCATGGATGACTTTGATTTCAGTTTGGATGAAGAGGAAAAGGATGCGGAAGGAATGGAAGCAAAGCCATCACAGGATTTGCCCTCGATGGATCCTAAAGATTTGACTGTCCCTCCAACCTCACAGAAAAGAAATCATGAATCCTCCACTTCGGACTCAGACAAGGATTCCTCCCCATCGGCATCGCTCAGCTTGCAAATAATGTCGGTTCAGCAAAGTCCTCCGGAATGGGTCAAAGTTGGTAAAAAGAAAGGGAAAAAATGTCGAATAGCTACTTCTACACATGTTGGGTAGTATCCGTTGTTCTGTTCTTGCTCCTCTGTTCTTCTTGGTTCTTCTTGCTTAGTTCAACTCTCTTCTCTTCTTCTTAGGGGCCGAGATGGATAGCCTATCCTTTCCGACAGCCTATGCTCTTGGTTGTAACTGCTTATTGTACCATATTGTTCTCTTAATAGAATTAGTCTTAATAATAAAAAAAAAAATCCACTGGCTCTACCCAAAATTCATGGCCTAAGACAACACCATTGAGTACGACGTTTTCTTTTTCCATCAACTTCTTGTTCATCCTTTTTGCAACTCCATTATGTTGAGGCATGTATATGGTAGTCTTATTCCATGCTATACAACACTTTTTACACAACTCTTAAAATTCCTTACCGTAAAAATCTCCACCATTATTCATCCTCACCACTTTTATTTTATTCTTTGTTTGATTCTCCACTAGAACCTTAAATTCTTTAATTTTTTCAACGACTTTAGACCTCTTCTTGAGGAAATATATCCATGTATTCCTTGAGAAGTCATCTATAAATGAGACGTAATACACATATTTACCCAATGATGGAACTGCCATAGGTTCAAACACATCATTATGCACTAGATGTAGAATTCTCTCTTCCCTCCTAGCATTAGAGGGGAATATCACCTGATTATGCTTCCCATGCAAACAATGTTCATAGAAATCTAAATCCAAGGAGAAACTAGACATACCTTTGAGCATTTAGAAATATCTTCTACCATTCCATTACTAAGAAATACCCAAATACGCTTCTCTCTAATATGTTCTAGTCTTTGATGCCACAACATAATATTTTCTTCTCAAGCTATAAGAGATTTTCCTTCTTTTGCTCCACTCTCAGGAACAACAAAACTATTGCACCAAACAATAATAATTCTCCCCAACAACTTATATATAGTTAAAATCCAAACTCCTCAACAATACCATTTATATTTGAACCATCCTACAAGTATCCTTTCAAACACAAATTTTACACCTCTATCACTCATCTTGGTTACAAAAAAAAAGTTTCTGGAAAATTATGGGACGTGAAAAACACCAAGGAGTGTCCCAATCCGCCCATTCATGAGCTTTAATTTTATTTTTCCTCATCCTATGATCATTTCCCTTGATTAATCTCCTAATAAAACATCATCTCCATTGATTCTTTCATACTTGCAAAACCACTCCTTGTGAGGAGTAATATGAAAATATGTGCCTAAGTCAACCAACCATTCTTGATCTACTTGTGTATTTAAAGAAGGCAAGTACATATCCTCTCCTTCATATGAGGAGGCTTTTGCTTCTACAAAAGTAGCATCATCAAATTCCTTCCCTTTCTCTATGATTTTGTCTCTACAATATTTCTTGTAATTCCCTTATTTTCCACATCTCCAACATGCCTTAACAAACCTCCCTAGAGATTTCTACCTATCTCTAGATTTAAATCTCCCACTTGGGGACTTTTTTCTATTTCTGTTTTGGGATTTTCATCTTATATATAAGAGATATCCATTCCAAATATCCATGTTTTTCTGTCTCATCAACTCCTTCAACAACAAGGATGAGTTTATTTCATTGAATTTTAAGTTAGTTGAATTACTGCCTATAACAACAACTAGACTATGCCATGAGTCTAGTATAGAACATAACCA
>APFE030188048.1:65488-84733 GCA_000404065.3 Pinus taeda | reverse complement strand
GGATGCATATCACCTGCAACACACGAGAGGTGCGATGCATCCAAGTTGCCAGTGAGAAACAGTGCGATGGTCGAGGGATGAGATTGAGCTTGGTTTTTGCTCATAGTTTGCAGCTTAGTTCAGGGATTTAGGCTGAGCTAATGACAGGCAGTAAACACAAAGCATAGGGGCTGATCTAATGAATTTATTTGAGCTATCACCAGGGCAATTAGGATGTTTGCAAGTTAGATGTTTAGTTCATAAACTAACTCGGAGATTGATTGAAGTAGCATTGATCTACTTTGCATTTGCATAGCAAAAGCAGTTCGAAGGCTAGCTAGCTTAACTTTAGGCTCTGTCGGTAGTTTATAAAGAAAACAACAGTAACTAACAATCACACTATTCGCTCCCCAGTGGAGTCGCCATTTTGTTATCAGGAAAACTAGTGTCCATTCGGAGCTGCTAGTCCCACTAAGACGAGTAGCTATCTTAGAAACAAACAAACTAAAGTTACTTGTGTTTTCCTTTATGAGAGATACATGAGAGAGAAGCAGAGAGTACCAACCTCAATCTTTCGCTTGGCTCCTTCCTTACTTGTCCTCCTTCAAAAAACACCTGTAGAGTCAAAGCAGCATAATACCATCAAAGCATAGAGATCTATAACCATAAAAAATATAGGATCAGATGTATATTAACCATAAAAATGCATATATCAATACAAGATTCAGAAATATACAAGAATATGGAGGAAAACTCAAATAGCTTTATTGATAGAAGTAGTAGAAGAGAGGATTACAACCAAGCTATCTCATCCAGTGCCATCCTCCCAGCATGAAATCCCTCTTCACCTCATGAAAATCTTAGATCACCCAACAATACAATGTTTCACAGAGAAACCAACAACACTTCCTTACAAAATACAAAATTACAACCCTTTGGATCTCTAGGATGAGGGATGCATATATAGATATTTGCAGGTGGGTGAGTCAGCTTCTGGGATTTTCATTAGTGTCATTTCTCTAATAGTTCTTGGTTCCACTTGGAGATTTCATGATCTCTTACTCATCCCTGGGTGAATTCAGAGAGGCAAGTGTCAAATGGGTAGTTTCTAGAAGATTCTCTAGGTTTCCACCTAGCCAACTACCTCTACCATTTGTCTACTCTCGCTCATTGCACCCTACAGAGGTACTTTTCAGTATGCATCACACTTTTTTCATGTAGCAGGTGAGATGCATCGCACCCTTAGCACTGAGAAGTCTGTATGGTCCAGTTTTGACCAGTTCTGAGTAGTTTTTCAGGGGCAACTTCTTGGAGATGATGTGATCAGCTGACCTTGTTCCTTTAGGGTATGAAACAACACTTTTAGGGGCTTAGAAGCCCTTGGTTTATGGACATATGAGATTGGGGTTGTAGTGCCCAAATATGTCTATAACAGTCTTCCAGGGCTCCATTAATTTATGGGAGACTTCTTGCTACATCTCCCGCCGTAGAGTCTTCTTGTAACTGAGAAATCTGATCCGCTCCTCTATGTTGTGGATAGTTCTTGATATAATGTCAGCCCCCACATCATTAACATTGCACAGGGGTCCTACTAGCCAATTCCACTCAACTTTTCTCAGTTGCTCCTGTGTTCCAGCTTCGCCTGGTATTTTAAATCTGTGTTGATTTTTATTAAGATTTATGTTATTCTATCCTTTATAAAATCATTTTCTACCAAAACCTTTGTTCCCTTTCTGATTGGAAACAAATTTATTTACTTTCTTATCATTCCACTTTTTGCTTATGTCTCCTTTTGGTCTATTCTACTAATAGCAAATTTGTGCCTTATGGATCACCTCATCCATGGTCTTTGGGTTATCAAATTCCAGTCATTCCTTCATAGATAGAGGTAAGTTGTTGATGAATCATTGTACCTTTTCCTTCTCTTCATGTATATATGGCACGTATCGTAGTAATGAAGTAAACTTTGTTATGAATACGTCCATGGACATTTGTCCTAGTCAAAGATCATGAAATTCCTTAGATTTTTCATCTTAGAATCTTTCTATTAAGTACATTTCTTTAAAATATCTTTGGAATTTTTCCGAGGTGATACTTTCTTCATCCACTCCTCGTATCGTCTTTACCTCTTCCCACCACAACATGGCCTTTCCTTGTAGTTGAAAAATAGCCAAACGAGCCTTCAAGTTTTGATCATACTCGTATAGCTAGAAATATTTATTAATATTTATGAGCCATGCTTTAGCTGCCTCTTACTGCTCCCCATCAAAGAGAGGGGGTTTAATCTTTCCAAACTCACCTTGTAGTTTTACTTTCTACCCCTTTTGTGTTCTATGATTGGACACATCATCTGATTCCTCTTCACCACCACCAGCTTCTACGTATTCAATTTGGAATTCTTGTTCCCCTGAGGCATCTCTATGTTCAGGGCTGGGAATTTGGGGCCGATTATTTTGTCTATCCGATAGACTCTTCATAATTTTTTCTTATTCCTGCATTAATCTCTTTTTATCTACCTGTAGTCAGGCCATTTCATCCTTTAATTCTTATACTGTCTCCCTAATATCTGTGCTAATGTTTTGTGGTTTGTTACCCAGCTGTACCCACACTTTAGGATTGCCCTCCTGAAATGGTCTAAGTGGCAGATTTCCTATCCTCCTCAGAATAGCTACTCCTGCTTCCAATGTGTATTTCAAAGAATTTTTATTACTTCCTTGATCCTAGAGGTCTCATTTTAGCAACCCGAGTTTTATCTGATACCATATGTCACACACCCATAATTAAGAATCACTGAGTAAAAGAAAGATATTTTTTTTTAATATTCAAAATTAAAAATACTTACCATCATCAATTGTGAACTCAATCAATCACATAAATATCATTATGATCTAGATACATTAAGCTCAGAGTATTTAATTATTTTCTTTTCTGTGTATGGTTAAATATTCCTTGTAACCTTGGGACTGTAAAAGTGGTTGCTATGTCGTGTTTAATGTATAAAGATTTTTTGATCTTAAATGTATCGATGGCTATGTCGTAATGCCTTCAGCTTGGTGACATAATTCTAATTAAATGCATATTCATCGTATCTTCTTCCACTGTACAATTCCCTTATGTTTTTCATTAAGTTGGTCTAGACACCTGCCTAAGGATCCGGGGCCATTCCTTAGCGAGGGTTTGATAGAGTCTACAGCTGGTAGATCATTGCTTGGTTGACTGAGCCAAAATCTACGGTCCTTGTTGCAGCTGGACATCCGATGGTGGTGGTAGAGATGTTAAGTCAAAATCAGGTGCGAGCTGGGGTTTTTCCTGTTGACACTTTGTTGTGGAGGGTTTATGCTTTCACCTCTAGCAGAGAGGGTTTCTTCGAGTGCTCTGCCTCCATCTTCCGACATAAGGTTCTCATTGAGTAATTCTCGGTTCTTTCATTATGTTGTATCTCGAAAGGATTAGCTACACTGGTGAAACCTCACCATTCTCGTCGTTTCCTTTTTCTTTGTGTTCGCAACCGACTCTGATATGGTGGAAGTGGTACATTGCATGCTGGAGAAGATCTATGACAAGCTGAAATTGTCCAATGGCTTCCCAAGTATGAGTTACTAGAATTTCCTATGTTTTTCAGGTGTTTGATTTGTTTTGTTTTGCTAAAACCCTGACTTGTGCTTCCTATTATTTCTGCCAGGGTTTGAGGACTTTGATCCTGGAGGCTTCCACCCGGCAGGTGATTCTCCAATGCTATCTCTCAGCCTTATCTGAGTATGAGGCATGGTGTACTTGGTTCCAGTTCTTGTTTTGTCTTCTTGGCGGGTTTGTGTGTAGTTTGAGTCCTGGTTTTCAACATTACTCGACTAGTCGTAAAATTTCTTAGAGAAGCATCACTTGTTTTACTTTTTAATTATGAGAACCCTCTTTTATGAGGCTCTCGGGTCCATCCACTGAGTCTTCTGGCTAGGGATGGCAATGAGGGTTTGTTCAGTTGCAAGTCTGGATGACCATACCTAGAAGGTTAAGGGTCGTATTCGATTAGTAGATGTGCTCGCTTCTATTCACAGTCATTGTTTTTCTTTCTTTAGAGGAGATGAGGAACTCTCTCTTGGTAGTCTCTATCTATACATTTTATAACTATCAATATAAAAGCACAAATTCTTCCTATGCATTTGATGGAATTTATTTTATACTTGTAAATATTTCTTCCATGATATATGCTATAAAATTATGGAATTTCTCATCCGAGAGCTCTGTTGCAATGCTGTAATTGTATGAGAATTCTTCAAGAGGTACAGTCTTCATCTTTTAATTTCTTGAATTAGGGTTTAGTCTATAATTAAGGTATGGTTTTTTGTGCTCTGTTTTCCCCTTTTTTGTGTTTAAAAGTTACAGAGGCACGCATATATAACATATCTCTAAAGCTTGTAGGTGGCTGAAATTTCCCTGCTATTCTTCTTTACTGCTAATGATTTATGTAGCTTTGTTCTCTTGTTTCCAACTCTTTAGTTGGTGCATTATTACTTGTCTTCTAATGGGAATTGTCAAATATTAGGCTTAGCTTACTACATTCAAAATCTGGAAAACTGTATACTTTTCGCCTTGTAATTACTTACTCTCCTATGATGGGTAAAAATTTTACATTTTTAGAAATAATAGAATTGTATGTAGTTTCCTTTCTTGTGCTAAAATGTACATAATTTACTAGTACAGTTGCTTTTAAACTTATGATATAGCCTACAAAAAATTGGATATATTCTATGGTGTTTTCAACTATGACAAGGTTATTTAGTTATTTATTCCTAACTAGACTTAACTACTCATGTTCATGTCTGTCCTTACATCACAATACCATTCTTTCCTTTCTAGGATTTCTTTTCTCCTATCTCCCCTCATCTGAGATCCCCCGCCCTCTCAATCTTTTGGGATAAAATCCTTCTTAGGAGTAGTTAGGGTTGGTAACTTTCCAACATAACTATCTCTTCAGAATTACACTCATCACCCTTTGACATGTGTTTTGCATGAATTATATTAAAAATCACTTTCTTGTCAAATTTCCAACACTAGATTTTCTTTTAAATAATTTCAAACATAAGTTCTATTCATTAACCAAAAATTTTAAATCAATTTACCAGTTGTTTTAAATGTATTAGAAATAAAAGAATATTCACATTTACAGGGGATATCACATCTTGCCCCCCTAAGATTGAACATCGTCCTGATGTTCCTTTAAGAAAATAACTGAGGGTAAACTTCCCTCATGGTCTGCTCATCTTCCCAAGTGGCTTCTTCAGGCCCAAAATGCTGCCACTAAATTTGAACTTAGGTGATAGGTCGTCTCTGCAATGTTTCTTATCTTCGATCAAGTATACCGACTAGTTCTACTAGGAATTCTCCTTTCGGTTATACTTGAAACACAAGAAGACATAATTTATCAAAGTTTGAGATGAACAAACAAGTATGTTCAACTATAATCACTCCTCCTACAAACACATGTATATAAATATTTTGTACATATCTTTGACAGCCTGTCTCCTGGAAGTTTAACTGAACCAACTCACCTGAATGTCCTACTAGTTTATTATATATTTAGCATCATAAATGTATTTCTTAAGTAAAGAAACGTGGAGGACATTGTGTACATGTATATGACTGGGTAAAGCGAGGTGGTATGCTACTGGTCCAACGCGAGCTAGAATTTGAAAAGGTCCGCAAAACTGGGTTGCTAACTTAGAACATCCAGTCCATTGCAGGGTACTTTTTTTAGCTTGTACTCGTATGTATACATGTTCTCCCACCTAGAATTCTCGGAAGCTCCTTTTCTTGTCAGCAAAATTATTTTGTCATTCCCGAGTGACTTTTAAGTTATTTCGTACACTTTTCACCATACTCTCCATTTCTTTCAGCATATATGGTCCCAACATTATTTTTTCCCGTATAGCACTTCAAATGGACTCATCCGTAGTGATGTATGATACCCATTATTGTATGCAAACTCTATCAGATGCAAGTAATCCTCCCACCTAGAGGGTTGTTGCATCACATACACTCACAACATGTCTTCAACTACTTGGTTGACTCTTTCCATCTATCCATCCGTTTGAAGATGATATGTGGTACTGAAATGTAATTGAGTACCCAATCCCTCAAACAGGGTCTTCCAAAAGGCAGATGCAAATTTCACATCTCGATAAAAAATTATCACCTTGGGTATGCCATGCAATTTGAAAATATTCTGCATGAAAATATTAGAAATTAGCATTTCTTTATGAGTAGATTGAACGAGTATAAAATGGACAGATTTGCTCAACTTATCTACAACCACCATAATAGAGTCGTTTAATTTTTTTGATCTAGGTAATCTAGTGATGAAATCCATAGATATAGCCTCCCACTTCTGTTCAGGAATAGGCAGTGGGTGAAGCAATCATGTTGGATGTTGGTGTCTTTCTTTAATTTTTTGGCACTCAAAACAGTGCCCTAAATATTTTGCTACTTCTTTCTTCATTCCGGGCCAAAAGAATTTCCTTCTTAGGACAGAAATTATTTTCTGATACCCTATGTGTCCAACATAAGGGCTTTTATGGTATTCATCTAAAATTAGAACATTCAACAATTTTTGGTTAGGTATATATAGCCTTTTGCTATAGGTCAGCAGTTCATTTGGAGCAACCTCATAACCCATTTGTTGCTCACGGCTATTTACCAATTTAGCTTGCTCCCACAAATGTTCATACTCTAAGTCTTGCTCAGCTATTTCATGAATCTGCTCATAAAAAGTAGTATGTGACTCACTAAAAGAAATTTCATATAAGCAGTTCACCTTGCGACTTTGTGCATCCGCAACTCAATTTTCTTTCCCCTTCAAATGTCTGATTTCAAAATCAAATTCTCTTAGGAAATCAAACCATCAAGCTTGCCTGGCATTTAAGGTGAGCTGCTTGAAATAGCTTGCCAAGCTGTGATGATCAGTTAATAGCAGAAATCTCATGCCCAATAAGTAGTGTCACCACATTTTCAAGGCGTGAATCACTGTCGTTAATTCCAAATCATATGCAGAATACTTTTTGCTCATATTCCTTGAGCTTCCTCGACTTGTAGGCTATAACCCTTCCTTCTTGGGTTAATATGCCACCTACACCTTCCTTGCTTGCATCCGTACATACCACATACTCTTTATTAGGATCAACAATACTTAAAATTGTGGCAGTGGTGAGTAAGTGCTTGAGTTGGTCAAAACTCTTTTGGCAGTCAGAGGTCCATTTAAAGGCTCTTCCTTTCTTTTGCAGAGAGGTGATAGGGTATGCTACCCTAGAGAAACCTTCTACGAAACACCTATAATATCCCGCTAGACCCATGAATGATCTTATGTCTGCCACATTTTCGGTATTGACCATTCCATGATGATTCTTATTTTCGGTAAGTGTTATTGTTCCTTTTACTAATATATCATAAAGCTTTAGCTATTAGTGAGATTCAAAAGGCAGCCGAATAAAAAAAAAAGCCAATATTCATAACGTTTCGAGATTTAATTTAGATATCGGTAAGATTTAAGAAGTTAAAGAAGCCCATATGAGAGTGTTTAATGGTATAAAATGATTTTTTATCTTAAGCTTAACTTTACATCCCACAAGCAAATATTTTTGCCAATGCATTAATTATATATATCGCACTCATTTAAGTTATTATATATCAAATATAATATATATATATATATATATATATATATATATATATAATATAATATTACTAAAGATATAATATTAAATTAACATAATTTTATTATAAATATATAAATTAAAAAATATTAATATTTAATTAGTTTAAGTAGAAATTCGTCTTAATCTTAATGTTGAATGAAAGAATAATATGCATAATAGTAATTTCAATTTTTCCCAAGTGATACTTTGTTCATCCACTCCTTGTATCGTCTTTACCTCTTCCCACCACAGCATGGCCTTTCCTTGTAGTTGAAAAATAGCCAAACCGGCCTTCAATCTTTGATATACTCGTATAGCTGGAAATATTTATGAGACATGCTTTAGCCACCTCTTCCTATTCCCCATTAAAGAGAGGGGGTTCAATCTTTCGAAACTCACCCTGTAGTTCCACTTTCTTCCTCTTCTGTGTTTTATGATTGGACACATTATCTGATTCCTCTTCACCACCACGAGTTTCTATGTCTTCAATTCAGAATTCTTGTTCCCCTGATGCATATCTATGTTCATGGCTGGGAATTAGGGGTCGATTATTTTGTCTATCTGATAGAATCTTCATACTTTTCTCTTGTTCCTGCATTAATCTCTTGTTATCTACCCATAGTCAGGCCATTTCATCCTTTAATTCTTGTACTGTCTCCCTAATATTTGTGCCGATGTTTTGTCGTTTGTCGCCCAGCTATACCCACACTTTAGGATTGCCCTCCTGAAATGGTCTGAGTGGCGGATTTCCTATCCTCCTCATACTAGCTATTCCTACTTCCTATGTGCATTTCAAAGCATTTTTATTACTTCCTTGATCCCAGAGGTCTCAGTTTAGCAACCCGAGTTTGCTCTGATAACATATGTCATGCACCCATAATTAAGAATCACTAAGTAAAAGAAAGATATTTTTTTTTAATATTCAAAATTAAAAATACTTACCATCATCAATTGTGAACTCAAGCAATCACATAAATATCATTGTGATCTAGATACATTAAGCTCATAGTATTTAATTATTTTCTTTTCTGTGTATAGTTAAATATTCCTTGTAAACTTAGGACTATAAAAGTGGTTGCTATGTCATGTTTAATGTATAAAGGTTTGTTGATTTAAATGTATCGACAGCTATGTCGTAATGCCTTCAGCTTGGTGATATAATTCTAATTAAATGCATATTCATCGTATCTTCTGCCACTGTACAATTCCCTTATGTTTGTCATTAAGTTGGCCTAGCCACCTTCCTAGGGATCTAGGGCCATTCCTTCGCGAGGGTTCGATAGAGTCTACAGCTGATAGATCACCATTTGGTTGATTGAGCCAAAATATATGGTCCTTGCTGCATCTAGACATCCAACGGTGGTGGCACAAATGTTAAGTCGAAATCAGGCGTGAGCTAGGGTTTTTCCTATTGACATTTTGTTGTGGAGGGTTTCTGCTTTCACCTCTGGTAGAGAGGGTTTCTTCGAGTGCTCTAGCTCCATCTTTCGACATAAGGGTCTTAGTGAGTAATTCTCGGCTCTTCCATTATGTTGAATCTCGAAAGGATAAGCTACGCTAGTGAAACCTCACCATTCTCATCGTTTCATTTTTCCTCGTGTTTGTAATAGACTCTGATATGGTGGAAGTGGGACATTGCATGCCGGAGAAGATCTATGACAGGCCGAAATTGTCCGACGGCTCCCCAAGTATGAGTTAGCAGAATTTCCTATGCTTTTTAGGCATTCAATTTGTTTTGTATTGTTAAAATCCTGACTTGTGCTTCCTATTATTTCTGCCAGGGTTTGAGGACTTCGATCCTGGAGGCTTCCACCTAGTGGGTGATTCTCCAATGCTATCTCTTGGCCTTATCCGAGTATGAGGCATGGTGTACTCGATTCTAGTTCTTGTTTTGTCTTCTTGGCGGGTTTGTGCGTAGTTTGAGTTCTGGTTTTCAACATTACTTGACTAGTCGTAAAATTTCTTAGAGAAGCCTTGCTTGTTTTACTTGTTAATTATGAGAACCCTTTTTTATGAGGCTCTCGGGTCCATCCACCGAGACTTCTGGCTAGGGATGGTGATGAGGGTTTGTTCAGTTGTATCTTTTTTTATGTAAGTGTAAACCCTGGGTTCTTTGAAGTCTAGATGACCATACCCAGAATGTTAAGGGTCATATTTGGTTAGTAGGTGTGCTTGCTTCTATTCACAATCGTTGTTTTTCTTTCTTTAGAGGAGATGAGGAACTCTCTCTTGGTAGTCTCTGTCTGTACATTTTATAACTATTAATATAAAAGCGCAAATTCTTCCTACGCATTTGATGGAATTTATTTTATACTTGTAAATATTTCTTTCATGATATATGCTATAGAATTATGGAATTTCTCATCCGAGAACTCTCTTGCAATGTTGTAATTGTATGAGAATTCTTCAAGAGGTACAATCTTCGTCTTTTAATTTCTTGAATGACGGTTTAGTCTGTAATTAAGGTACAGTCGTTTGTGCTCTGTTTTCCCCTTTTTTGTGTTTAAAAGTTACAGAGGCATGCATATATCACATATCTCTAAAGCTTGTAGGTGGCTATAATTTCATGTTGTTCTTCTTTACAGCTAATGGTTTATGTAGCTTTGTTCTCTTGTTTCCAATTCTTTAGTCGGTGCATGATTACTTGTCTTCTAATGGGAATTGTCAAATCTTAGGCTTAACTTACTACATTCAAAATCTGGAAAATTGTATACCTTTTTCCTTGTAATTAATTACCATCCTATGATGGGTAAAAACTTTACCTTTTTAGAAATAACAACATTGTATGTAGTTTCCTTTCTTGTGGTAAAATTTAAATAATTTACTAGTACAGTTGCTTTTAAACTTATGATATAGCCTACAAAAAATTGGATATATTCTATGGTGTTTTCAACTATGACAAGGTTATTCTCTGATTCTTCCATTTCGCCAGGATTTTTTCATACTAAGCGCTTTAATAATAATTTAATGAAATTCATATATACAAGCCGACCTAGTGTAATCAACTAAAATTATTGTCTACAATCATAATTTAACTCTGACAAAATTAAGACAAATCACTGTCTCATACAAATCTATTAACACTATACTGGATACTCTTCCAGAATATTACTTATCTAGATATCTGATCATTTAGAATTCATTAACTTGACTTGGCTCCCAACCTTGAGACCTGCGCCACAACGCCTTTGTCTCCCCCCGAGCTACTTGTTTCCGGGTCTTCCTTCCAGAAGCTAAACTTGATCCGTTGTAGTTATCTAGTCCTAACCAGACTTAGCTACTCATGTTCATGCCTATCCTTACAGCACAGTACCATTCTTTCCTTTCTAGGATTTTTTTTCTCCTATCTCCCCTCATCTCGGATCCTCCATTCTCTCAATCTTTTGGGATAAAATCCTTCTTAGGAGTAGTTAGGGTTGGTAACTACCCAACCTAACTATCTCTTGAGAATTACACTCATCACCCTTTGACAGGTGTTTCCTCATGAATTATATTAAAAATCACTTTCTTGTCAAATTTCCAACACTGGATTTTCTTTTAAATAATTTCAAACAGAAGTTTTATTCATTAACCAAAACATTTAAATCATTTTACCAATTTGTTTTAAATGTAGTAAAAATAAAAGAATATTCACATTTACGGGGGATATCACATCTTGCCCCCTTAATATTGAACATCGTCCTGATGTTCCTTTAAGAAAATAACTGAGGGTAAACTTCCCTCATGGTTTGCTCATCTTCCCAGGTGGCTTCTTCAGACCCAAAATGCTGCCACTGAATTTGAACTTGGGTGATAGGTCCTCTCCGCAGCGTTTCTTCTCTACGATCGAGTATACCCACTGGTTCTACCAAGATTTCTCCTTCCAGTTCTACCTGAAACACAAGAAGACAGAATTTGTCAAAGTCTGAGATGAACAAACAAGTATGTTCAACTATAATTGCTCCTCCTATAAACACATGTATATAAATATTTTGTACATATCTTTGACAGCCTGTCTCCTAGAAGTTTGATTGAACTGACTCACCTGAATGTCCTGCCAGTTTATTATATGTTTAGCATCGTAAATGTATTTCTTAATTAAAGAAACATAGAACACATTGTGTACATGTATATGACTGGGTAAAGCGAGTTGGTATGCTACTGGCCCAACGCGAGCTAGAATTTGAAAAGGTTCGCAAAACCGGGGTGCTAACTTAGCGCATCTAGTCCATTGCAGGGTACTTTTTTAGCTCATACTCATATGTATACATGTTCTCCCACCTGGAATTCTTGGAAGCTCCTTTTCTTGTCAGCAAAATCCGTTTTCTGTTCCTGATCGACTTTTAAGTTATTTTGTACACTCTTCACCATACTCTCCATTTCCTCCAGCATATATGGTCCCAACATTAATTTTTCCTCTGGGCCGCTCCGACTCAAGGGTGTTCTACACTTACACCCATATAGCACTTCAAATGGACTCATCCTTAGTGATTTATGATACCCATTATTGTATGCAAACTCTACCAGATGCAAGTAATCCTCCCACCAAGAGGGTTGTTGCATCACATACACTCGCAACATGTCTTCAACTACTTGGTTGACTCTTTCGTCTATCCATCCGTTTGAGGATGATATGCGGTACTGAAATGTAATTGAGTACCCAATCCCTCAAACAAGGTCTTCCAAAAGGCAGATGTAAATTTCACATCTCAATCAAAAATTATCACCTTGGGTATGCCATGCAATTTGAAAATATTTTGCATGAAAATATTAGCAATTAGCATTGCTTTATTATTATATTGAATGGGTATAAAATGGGCAGATTTGCTCAACTTATCTACAACCACCATAATAAAGTCGTTTAATTTTTTTGATCTAGGTAATCTAGTGATGAAATCCATAGATATAGCCTCCCACTTTTGTTCAGGAATAAGCAGTGGGTGAAGCAGTCCTGTTGGATGTTGGTGTTTTGCTTTAATTTGTTGGCACTCCAAACAGTGCCCTAAATATTCTTTTGCTTCTTTCTTCATTCCGGGCGAAAAGAATTTCTTCCTCAGGACAGAAATTATTTTTTGATACCCTACGTGTCCGACATAAGGGCTTTTATGGTATTCATCTAAAATTAGAACATTAAACAGTTTTTGGTTAGGTATATATAGCCTTTTCCTATAGGTCAGCAGTTCATTTGGAGCAACCTCATAACCCATTTGTTGCTCACGGCTATTTACCAATTTAGCTTGCTCCCACAAATGTTTATACTCTAAGTCTTGCTCAGCTATTTCACGAATCTACTCATAAAAAGTAGTATGTAACTCACTAAAAGAAATTTCATATAAGCAGTTCACCTTGCGACTTTGGGCATCCGCAACTCAATTTTCTTTCCCCTTCAAATGTCTGATTTCAAAATCAAATTCTCTTAGGAAATCAGACCATCAAGCTTGCCTGGAATTTAAGGTGAGCTACTTGAAATAGCTTGCCAAGCTGTGATGATCTGTTAATAGCAGAAATCTCTTGCCCAATAAGTAGTGTCACCAAATTTTCAAGGCGTGAATCACTGTCGTTAATTCCAAATCATATGCAGAGTATTTTTTTCTCATATTCCTTGAGCTTCCTCGACTTGTAGGCTATAACCCTTCCTTCTTGGGTTAATATGCCACCTACACCTTCCTTGCTCGCATCCGTACATACCACATACTCTTTATTAGGATGAGTAATACTTAAAATTGGGGCAGTGGTGAGTAAGTGCTTGAGCTGGTCAAAACTCTTTTGGCAGTCAGAGGTCCATTTAAAGGCTCTTTCTTTCTTTTGTAGAGAGGTGATAGGGTATGCTACTCTAGAGAAACCTTCTACGAAACACCTATAATATCCCACTAGACCCATGAATGATCTTATGTGTGCCACATTTTCGATATTGACCATTCCATGATGGTTCTTATTTTCGGTAAGTGTTATTGTTCCTTTTACTACTATATCATAAAGCTTTAGCTCCTAGTGAGATTCAAAAGGCAGCCGAATAAAAAAAAGCCAATATTCATAACGTTTCGAGATTTAATTTAGATATCAGTAAGATTTAAGAAGTTAAAGAAGCCCATATGAAAGTGTTTAATGGTATAAAATGATTTTCTATCTTAAGCTTAACTTTACATCCCACAAGCAAATATTTTTGCCAATGCATTAATTATATATATATATCCCACTCATTTAATTATTTTATATATAATATATATATATATATATATATATATATATATATCAAATTTTACTTAAGATATAAAATATAAATTTAACATTATTTTTATATAAATAATATAAATGAAAATATTAAATATTATATTAAGTTTAAGTAGAAAATTCGTCTTAATCTTAATGTTGAATGAAAGAATAATATGCAAAATAGTAATTTCAATGTTAAATGAAAAAATATTATGCATAATAGTAAGAGATTATTACTAAAATTATGCTATAGAATTTTGTCATTATAGAATTTTGTCATTAGAGTTGTGTAATTGCCTCACTAAACATGTTTTATCTTTCATAATATTTAAAAATTTAATTGTTTAATATATCTTTCTCTTACGAACTTTACACCAAAAATTTCTATACTTCTTTTGAAAGCATTAATTGTCATTCACATATATATATATATATTCTTCCTTCTGTTCTGCGGTGGACACCATTTTCCACTTCTTTCGGGTAGTTGTCGTGTGGTGAATTGAGGTTTGTGACACTGACGGGAAGGAGGCCAACACGATGAAGTAGCAATAATCTTAACCTCTTCCTTCAAATTTAATTTCAATGAAGATGGTGATTTTGTTAGCAGCTTATGTTGAATCTGGGGTCGACGTGACAGTTATCCTTGGAAAAAAGGGTGGTTCCTCATTTTTCTTCGTCCTCCGGTATTTTTGGACGTAGTTGTTGCTGGTGAGTTGAGTTTTGCGACATTTCCAAGTAGGAGGCCATGGCCGCGGTAATGTCGCGAGTACGACAGACTGTGGAAATGTTAAAAGAGTGGCCATTAAAAAAATATGGAATGTCACTCCCTAAACTAAAGAGACTGGCCAAAAATAACATAATCAAACCTATGAATGATATCGATTCAGTGAGATTGTAGAAGCGGTTATTTTCGTGAAATTATAGAAGCATTTTTTTGAAATTATGTATAATAATAATAATAATAAGGGTTTGGAAGTGCACTGCTGTGGCTTAACACATGCATTTCGATATGTTAAAAAAAAATATGTACAATGTCGCTCATAAAATAAAAAAATTATAAATTTATTACCCTAATTCTTTGCAGCTGAACACTAAAATTTCGAAATATTCGTAAAATAAAATAAAAATTATAAATTTATTACCCTAATTTTTGCCGAAAAATTTTGCAGTAGCGTGCCCGGGTGCTATTCACACCATAGGGAAACGAGTGAGTCGAAAAAGCTTGGAATGTTTCTCCCTAAAGGAGAGGCTATACATTTAATTAATAACAAAATGATAATTTCTTAGAAATGACAGCTTTCTTCCACTTTGTTTACATTTGATGTTGGACTTTTCACTTTCTTTTTCGTAGCCACTTTTAAATATACGTATTTCTCCACTCTAAGTATCAATTTTTTATGCAATCTGCCTAAACATATTTTGTGTTATTCTTTCTGAGTAAAAAACGCATATCGTATGTAATTGGCTTTATTAGTTTTTTAATAAACAACTGTGGTATTTGCTTTCATAAAACTGACCGAAATTCTTATTAGAATTTTTTTTTTAACATTTAATAAATTTTTTATATATATCAAAATAGATATAGAAATAAGAATAGTAGAATAAAATAATATATATATATATAATATATATTATAATTATATATATATTATAATTATAATATTTTTTTAATTAAATTTAATATGAGAAAAATATTAACAAAGAATTTAATTTATAAGGAAAATATTTTTATATAAAAGGGATAAATTTTAATAAAAATGTTTTTAACAAATTTATTTAAAAATTAAACTTTTATATTCAACATATATAAGAATAAGAATAGTGGAATAAACCAAATTTATATATAAAAAATAATTATTTTAATAATATAAGTTTTTTAATTAAATTTAATATAAAGGAAAGTATCTCAATTGGGGTGAGATCAGGTGAAGTAATCCACTTTGGGATTTGAAAGATGGATAAAATGTCGAGAGATAAGGTTAGGAGGCGGCTATCAATAAGTGTGAGCATGCGGGAATGATGATCAGTTAAGGTTCGAGCCACATGGATGTTGAAGGGAGAGGGTGCAGGGGAGAAGAGGCATTTCGCCCAGGTGTTTTGGTGGGAAGAGACTCCGTCCACGTGCATTTCTCCCGTGGGATGGTAAAACTAGTTATTTTTGTGGTGGTGGTGGTGTTTCTCGATAATGCTGGAGAACTCGAGGAGGAATTGTTGCTCTCCGACTCCATTTGCATTGTCTGGCTACATGGAAAGCATTATCGGGTATTTCTAATTCATGTGTCTATTGTGACTACGTGAGAAAGTTGTGGTTTAGGCTAGTGCCAGTGTAACTTCATTGGCCTAGTCGTGTTTTGTTTGAAAGCGCCCTTTTGTGATGCTTCAAGGTGCAAGTTCTTCGGTTTTTGGAGGCCATGATAATCACCATCACAAAAGGAAAAACATAGACAAAGTGTCACCATCCGCTCGACCCCCAAAGACGAGAAGTCAATGCACTAATGCTTAAATCATCAAAGAGGTAGTGCAAGCCTATAATGTTGGAACTGCAACTGATTTTAGGCAACTAATTACAACATGGGAGGCAAAACTCAATCGTTGGGCAGTCGTGGAAGTTCAGGTGTGTTATGCAACCATCTCACAAAATAGAAGAAAACATAAATCAACGACTTCAAAATCAACCTCTTCGAGGGCGCAAACTCCTTTGCATTACACAAATGAATAATTCTTGGTTGATACAAATGACAAGACCTCCTTTCTATATATAGGAATCTAAGGGGTCACAATATAATTAGAGCTTACATAACAATAATATCCTAAGGGCACAACAATAACAATAATGGGCTTCTAAGGGGCACAATAATAACAATGTGGGGACTACATGGGCACAACAATACAATAAGGGGGTTTCACTAATAACAATAAGTAGCTACACTAGGAGTATAGGGACCTAACATGCCCCTCTACTTCAAAAAAGTGTTGTCCTCGATGCTTCAGTAGTTCTAGATGCTTCTTCCACTTGATGAGATACTCTACAATTGATCGATATAGTAGTTATCGATTTCTTATTTCTGTGGCTACTTCAGGTTTCAATATGATTTTTCCTTCCTCGTCTAGTTTTGGCAATATTGTTTGAATTAGGAGCTTATCACCTATAACCTTCTTTAAGCATGACACATGGAAAACTCGGTGCACTCATGAAGATGCAAGAAGCTCCAATTTGTATATTATAGTACCAATCTTTTGTAACACCTTGTACGAACCATAATACTTTGATGATAATTTATTATCCTTCTTAGCTTGCTTGAGAGACATTTGTTTGTATGGTCGTAGTCATAGAAATACCTAGTCACATACATCAAAACTTCTTTCATTGTGATGTTGATCTTCCTGTTGCTTCATTCGATTTTGTGCCAAAGTGAGGTTATCCCTTAAGTGTTGGAGAACTTTTTGTTGATGCTCGATGTGATCTTCCACTGCTAGAACCTTAGAATTTTTTCTTAAATATGATGTGACTGACTGTGGATGATATCCATAAAGTGCCATAAATTGGGTCATTTTTGTTGTAGTATGGAAGGAAGTGTTATACCACCATTCAACTAGGGGAAACCACTTGACCCATTGTGTTTGTTTATCAGATACAAAGCAACGAAGATATCCTTACAAACATTTGTTCACTATCTCAGTTTACCCATCAGATTGGGGATGATAAGATGAGTTATGAGCTAATGTGATAGTTCTACCGCAAATTTTGAGAGGCTCTTAACATCAAAGTAATTAAAAGAATCTACAACATTATTGGGTATTCGAAAATCAATGAAAGATAAAATAAGTGAAGGAAATTGTGATTGAAAATATAAATACTACTAAATAGAGAAATACAAATTGCAATGGTTTCATCAAGTGCTAAAGAAAATTGTTTAGTAAATTTTATGGCAAAAGCATTAGGGACCTCACAAAAAACATTGCACAAACATAGGTAATTATGATTGTAAATAGATGCAAATGATGAGCTCTGTTGTTGGACAATTATTTGTAGGAAACTGTACAAAAATAGACTTGGAGAAGATGTTAAAAAATTAATATATGAATATTGGATGAAAAGATCCAGTGTTTCACCAAACGTAAGGGATGTGATGCGGTGAAGAATAACACGAAATCAATATGAATAATGTGCAAGATATATCTTTGACACCACTGAGATATATTTGTTCAATAAGTTCATAGAAGATAATGGTGGAATTAATGTCTCAATTAGTACTTTTTTGCAACAAAAGCATTGGTATTTTAAATCTATCACTGTATGCAACACTTCCTATTGTCTTTATCATGTGGAATTTCAATTATATTATGACATCTTCTTTAATTTGTGTAAAACATTTTGGAAAAATTCACCTCCTCCTTCCACTATCCATGATTTCATATATGAAATTCTATGTGGAAAAGAAAATCATGAAATATTTTACCAAAATAAATGTGTTGGTAGTAGAAAATGTAATGATTGTGGGAATTTGGCTTTATTTCATGCCAAATATTCTGTTGATATGAATGATTAATCATTTTCCAACATAAAATTGAAATGGAAGATATATGAATATATCCCTACCTCGATTGGTTCAAGTAGTAGTACAAGTGCTAAAATGATTGACTTACAAGAAGAAGAAACTTTTGTGATATAACGTTTGAAGAAGTTTGAAACATGAATTTATAAATACAACAAGCATTCTCATAGAGCTTGATGGAAAGAACTGCAATTCAAAAATTCCCGTGAAATTTTTCCATGAGGGACCATTTTGTCAATAGTTGATTTTGGAAAAAAAATTACACATTTGTTGCACAAAATGAAATACACAGTGAATATTATCATTATGACCAAGTCTCTATGCTTTTCCATGTTATATGTAGATATGTTAAACAAAATGTTGATCATATAGAAAGCACTAGTGAAAATCAACATGTTATTAGAGAATATCATTTTTAGATCAACGATGATCGTACACATGATACACATTTTGTACAACATTTCTTTGAAAATATTTATAACTCATTGAAAGGTCGTGGAATAAAATTCAATGAATATTGGATATGGTAAAATGGATGCGCAAGTCAATTTGAATCTTCACGATCATTCTTTTGGTTTTGTCATCTTCATATGAAGACAAATATTAAACATTTTTGGAATTTCTTTGATACTGGTCATGGAAAAGGAGAACATGATGGCGCAGGAGCATGTATAAAATGAGCACTTCAAAGATATCAAATGGACCACTCTGCAAACCGACTTGTCTTAGCTAAACAAGTTGTTCAATGGTGTATTGTTGCACTAAACCATGAGACTAACCCATCAATGGAGGTACATAGGTATGTACATATATATTAACTCTACTATATATTT
>APFE030188048.1:46405-57791 GCA_000404065.3 Pinus taeda | reverse complement strand
CAAAACCCGGAGATTGACTGAAGCAGCATTGATCTACTTTGCACTTGCATAGCAAATGCAGTTCGAAGGCTAGCTGGCATGACTTCAGGCTCCGTCCTTAAGTTTATAAAACAAACAAAATATATAAATATATTTAAGAAAATGAAAATCATAAGCTAACCCGAATCTGGTATTTATGGTATACCAGGAGACACAATTAATAGGAATTATTAACAATTGCTAAAAAACTGCAATTGAATAACACTGCAGTTGATTAATAGGGTTGCCATTTTTACATTCATTTTCACAGCCAAATAATATAACTGATTTGACAGACTAATGTCGTCCAACCTCTTTTTGAATAACTACTTGGTGTGTCAAAACAACAAACACTATTTTGTCCCTAGCTACAGATCTCATCTATGGATAATGAAATCAGAATATAAGAAATTTTGGAAGTTTGAAGGACATTTCCCAGCCTACGCTTGCATTGGCACTTCTTAAGACTCGGCCAAGGAGAGAACCCATATCATTAGAAATCACTTAGAAATTAAAACCACAGTTTCACACACTAAGGTACATCCTGCATGGCAGTGGGCCTTATGAGCTCGCATGTGCAAGGAATGTGACTATGTTTATAGAAGCTATGGATAACAGTAAGGCTGGTCATAACCACTCAACCAAGGGTTGTGGGCAATGAAGAAAACAAGGGAGCTCTTTCGATTCAAAGATATATTCTGAACTCTCCTTACAAACTACCCATGGGTTTAGAGGATAACAATATATGGAGATTGATGTCATTAGAAGACATTTGCCAAACTGATTGATTTTGACATCCACCTTAACCTCTTATGTAGAGATCTGTAGCTATATTCCCACAATTTATGACTTGATTTGCAGGCAGGCAATTCGGAACATCAAATTCCAGGCTCAAGATTCTTAAACAAATACTCACATATGATGCCATGGGATAAGGTATCAAAAATCTGATATGTACCACGTTTTTTCAAAATACCATGCAAGTTATTGTTTATGGTTTCAACTTTCAAATTTAGGCTACTCTTATAAATTTTGTCAAGATGCAACCTGCAATTTTGTAAATTTTTAAGAAGATTCAAAAAGCAATATTGTAACCTTTGTATTGAACCTCACTGCATTATATATTGTACCTTGATATAATTCATCCCGCTTTTAAAAAAGATAAGGACAGAATTTCATACCATTCTACGTTATGCCCAAATTGTCCTAAGCCCTAAAAGTTTTCTTTAGATCCAATGTAGAAACTACCTAGTTGCCTGATCACCTCAGAAAAACTGAAGCCATTTTTAATTTGATGACAAATGCCCGCATTTGCACCATCCAGCCATTCCAGTTTTAAGTGAAATCCAGACGCCGAGTAAACCCACTGCAACATATGGCTCTTAAGGTCTACTCCCGTTTTCCCTTGTCAGGCATTGTTTTAGTCAAGCTACTATTATTTAATTAATTCCCTGATTTTATTTTGGTACCGATGCTTTTACACTAAACTAATTTAATTTCCATTTGCTTACCTCCCTCATTTAAATCAAGAAAATGAGCAAAAATACAAGTGAAAGTAGTTCAATGGAAATGCATTAGCAGTGAAAAAACAGAAAATGAAACTAAGGCCTTCATTGTAAATATAAAATAAAATAATTCCATTAACATCCTACAAAATACCAAAAAATGGGTAAATGAGATTAGGCAATACAATCAATGTTATCTCAATACGTAGGATTGCCCTCAGCTACCCGAGAAAGAAAGAAGAAAAAAAAAACAAGACAATCAAGAAAGTGCTCCCCTGACATGGCAGTTTAGCTGTACCAAAGCAGTGATGGTGATCACTGAGAAAATGCTTTCATTGAGAAAGTGAGCTGCTTGTGGTGCCTGGCATATTTGGCAAACTGTAGTGATTTTGGAATTGAAGGAACCGCTTTTAAAAAAAAAAATGAACCTACATAGTTATTATAATTTAATCCAGTCCAGTTGATTCCTCGGGTATGGAAGCTATTAATTTAGAATAAAACCATGACATACAGAATCATGGTCAGGTTGATAATTATACAAACCGTTTATGCTCTAAATCCAAAAAAAAAAATAATTGGACACTGACTCTTGAGTCTTACCACGTGACCAGAAGTACTTTGCTCTTCAAAAAGATTGTACAATTAAAAAACTTCATATAGCACTTTTGAAGATCTCATGTTTATTTTTATTAAAATTAACCCTCCTAGGCTATAATCCCAATAAGAGTTGTTGGACGCTTTGCACATCAAAAATGATTTACAATTGAAAAGATCCATTTGAGCTTTACCTTTAAATAAATAAAGAATCGACTCCATGTCATAGATCTCATGCCCGGACCCGGGCCTTCGGGGCAGGTTATTATCATATCATTGGATTCTAAAAGCCTGAAAGCGACCAAGAGAAACAACATACCTTAATACTGCACCTTCTGAGAGCAGATCACCCCAAAATAGTACTGCAAAAGCTTCGGCATACATACAGTCCTTACCGTTGCAAGAAATCTCTTTACTCTTGCAACATAAACCATGAATGGGGAATTGCTCTCCGAATACTTAACTTTGGTATCTCATGGAGTGGTCATAAAAGCAACAATGAATGCCAACTTTCCACAAGGGTAGTATGCACCGTGGCAGGTTCGAACCCACCCACATACTTCCGCGGACTTCGTCCAACCACAAACCAAACCAATTCACTGTTTCTTCATTCCAAGAGTAGTAGGTGAGATCTTAGCAGTCATTGTTATGCAGAGAACACATTAAATTGCCTCCATATGAGATATGGTGATTGTTTAAGTGTGGTTCTAAAGAATATACCAACAGAAAAGACCGGTTCATCAAACCTAAAGTGGCATTAGCTCGACAGACAAGAAGTACCATCTGAGTGGAGTATTTGTACACAAGGTGACCAACAATAGCCTAACATCAATAATAATTCCTGCCTGATAATCTTACCAGCATTAATGCATTGAACCCCGTAAAATCTCAACAGTTCAAAGCACTTGGGGCTCTAGTACTAGAATGGGTAATATCTCCCAGGAAGTCCCAATGTAGCACCTTTCCTAACACAAGACATCAAAGACAAAATACACTTCCTCCAGACTGTCCAGCGTTATACCACGGAATCGAAAAACTGGGAAGCTTTATGTCTGAGATATTGGACTATAGAAATGAGATATTACAAACCTAGAAGCAAGAGCTCAAAAGCCCAACTAACCATACACTGGCCAACATATTCCATGAAAACAAAAAATGACAATGAAAATTCATAAATGAGTTGTTCAAACTCGGAAATCAGATCCTAGATTTCTAATATTTTGAACGTGTCCTGAGAGCAGTGTGGTCATACCCAGAATCCTTTCACCATACAAAGTGAAATAGGCATATAATATTACGCTCTGTTCCCAGCAACGTCAATTTTTAAGTCTGTTTTATATTGTCAAAGGCCAAAATGGATACACGGATTGAACAACGTAATCTAGTGAATCTATTGCCCATGGCAGTTGGTTTCGTTAAAACAGCGATGTTATCGTGGGTTTAAATGACACGAAAGAAACCCTGCTTGCTTCTCTGGAAAGAAATGAGTCCGAAATCTCGCCACCGACTCTCTACGACTTGGCCTGCGTTCAGGAGAACACTCCCTTCATAAACGGCAGTCCTCAAAACACCTTCGTTCCAGGTAAGTGGATCAAATGCCATTTGAAGTGCGTTGTGCTGTTTTTCAATTTTTCTGTTTTAGACATTTTCTAGGCATAAGATTTCGAGGTGCTCAATTTTTACAACCGTGCAAATGCATGCATTCACAGAGCCTCTCGGATTCCCAGGTTTTGGCCTTGGAATGCGGTGTTTGTTTCAGAATGGAACAGAAATGCGGATTTGTTCTAACTATCTTTCAAATTTCTGAATATTCAACAGGATTGATCGATTTAGCAATTACAAAGAACGGTATCATCGCAGGAGATGACTTCAAGAGAGGGCAGACAAAGATGAAGTCGGTCACATAACAACATGAGATATGCAGAACATATCAAGGAAGAGATACACTGATGCTCTGATACCAAATGTTAGAAATTTACAACAGCGATTCTAAATCTTTTTAAAGAATCTCAAAATTAAACTTTAGAAGTCCAAGAATACCTCCAGCCATTGATGACGCTCTTGCTGCACAATCCACTTACTTCTTCACTTCAACAGCACTCCAGCTTCAATCCAAGCAAAATAAAAATCACAGAAAATCTTAAGGCTCTTCCAAGCTATGCTCTCTCAGCTAGATGGTGTAAACAACTGAAGGGGATTGAGATGCTAGCTTGGGGACCAAACAGATGAATTTATAGCCAAGCTTCCATCAAGCTTCTAATGGCTATGTGTCAGTTGTTCCACAGATCAAGGCAGAGAACTCCAGATGGAGTAATGGACCACTTCAGAAGCTCCAACCAGAAAATTAATTAACTGCAGTTGATTTCCTTAATTTAAGGAAACTATTGCAGTTGGTTTCCTTAAATTAAGGAAATACAGCAGTTCAGTTCCATAACTGTAGGTTATAGTTGGAAGAACTTAATGGAGCTTAACATTTCTACATGCCAATTTCAATGCTCTGATAAAAGGGACCAAAGAATGTGAAGATTCACCCTTGTAGAAGATAATGATTAGTTGTTTCATGATCAATGTGTTAAACATTTGAACTTGAAAGTCAACCATAGTATCCTTTGTTTATTCAGTGCAACTAGTTGTTCGAAGGTTGCTTCAATGAGGTAGAAATTGGATTTAATATAATTGAATAAAAAATTGGATTTAGGTTCATTTTTGTTTCTACTTTCAATTCCTCCTTTAATGTGGAACCCAAAAGATACTTTATCATACAGATCAACAACCCAGAAAAGGTTGTGCTGCCATCTGCAAGCTTTTATAATAAACGAAAGGTGACTCTGACCTTCCTTGTACACTTATAGGGGCACATCGGCTCGTGAGTTCCTTCTCATATCTTCCTACAAGACATCGATGCAAACCTTGGATTTGATATGAAAGCTGAATATTACTGAGTATTCGTGGAAACCGTCACAAAAAGCACTAAAGACATCAAGAAAACCCTCTTAAAACAATTAATACGACACAACTATGCAGGAAACAAATATTGATTGATCGTTGAGCAAACCTTGGGCACCTAATTTCCATAGCTACAATCAATAATAAGAATATTTCATTGAAGGCTTTCACGTCGTAAGTTTATTGGAGCATGTAGTAAAGCTTAATTTCTTTTTACCATTTAAATATGAGTTGGAGTACAAACGCATTAGCACATCGAATTAGAAAAATGTAGCAAATGCTAATGCTAGCTATGGCATATTCATGTTTATTTTCTTTATCAAGATTCATTGCAGTGTTTTAGTAACAATAATAAAAAAAAAGAGTTTTATTATTATAGCTATAGTCCATTTGGTGTGTTGACTGAAAATTCCCACTCCATCAATAAGTTTCCTAAGATATTAATTGCAAGGTGCATTTTTGTGACACTTTTAATTTCCAAGCTTGAGAAAATAGTGAGAACTACTGAGTTATTGGAGTTTCTAAATACTTTAATTTGTGTTATTTTTCATGGTATAGTAAAGGTCAACAAAGACACTCTCATAGATATTCAAACCTCTCTGTAAAATGCACAAGAGAAGATTGATTTTTTGTAGCTTGAGTCACATTTTAAGGGATATGAACTACAATAGAAAAGATAATATAATGGACTTGCTTTTTTTCAAAACAATCCTCTTTTTGAGATTGAGACAAAATCACATTAGCTGCCAAAAAATAATCAAGACACAACATATTTGCATGCAAATCTCAATCCCATCATCATACCTTGGGAAGATACTATCAACAGCAAGCACAAAAACAGTCTTGGATATGACAAGGATGTGTCCTTTCATATTCTGGGCTATTCCAAGCCAATCCGATTTTAGCATCTTGGATTTCTTGAGGATAGTTCATATTCACCTGTTTTCACTCCTTCTCCACAATAACAGATTATGAAATGCCAAAATTGTAACAGAGTTGGCCATGTGAAAGATCATTATTTCGATCTTCATCCATGTGATCATTGTGGTCAGTAGAATCATCATTCAAAGTAATTCTTCAAAAATAAGCCTCCAACAAGAACAACGATTCACCTTGGATGTATCACGTACTCGCAATGGGCTTTACCAACCAAGAAGATATTTAAATCATACCACAAGATTTGTTTTCGAGTATTAAAAAGTATTGATTTTTCTTCATCTTATCACCGTGTATCTAACAAGGGGAATCGATGGTCATCTATAAGTTTCAAATATAAATCAAGCGAGTCTGAGCCACAACATGAACCTGTTGCATGAGCCTACAACTAGAGAATAACATACCCATATTTAGAGTTGTAGCTAGATACACAGAAGCCCATTAGCATGTCTTTGGTTGGTCACCTTCCTTAAACTACCGTAGGTTGCAAACCTCCCTTTTTCCACATTGAAGGTCTCTCTCTTCAAAACATTATGGAGTACTTCCTCTATTAGAAGACTTCAGCTTCTTTCCAAATTTGAAAGAGTTCCAAGAATTTTACTAAGTGTTGAAGTGTTGATTGTAATCCTTAAACCATCATCATTTGAGATCTTGAGTTCTCCCACCTTATGCCATCATCTCAGATAGCACATTCAAATTATTGTTGTCATGCATTGTTGTATTTTTGTATTAGAGCTCTCTTCTTGGACTCATATATACCCCTTTGAATTAAGGGGGGTAATGTTGGACAACTAATTTGTAAAGGGTTGGTGTGGAATGTGAATAGTCATCAGAATCCAAGAGACCACTTGGTATGTGAAGACCAAGGGTCATAGGGAAATGCATGAATGTACATTATTGTGAATAATAAATGCAGTGAATATTTTATCCTATCTATTGTCTTCTCCATGTGTGTGTTTAAAAAGAGTCTTATTCCATTTTTTTTAATCATATATATGTTTAAGTTATGTATTATTATTTTTAAAATATTAATAATAATAAAGTTATAATTTAGTAAGTTTTTATGTTTTTTTAGCAATGTGAGATGTATTACAGAATAAATGTTTTGATATTTATTGTTGATTGATGTCTATCCACATTTTCCAACTATTTAATTTATATATACCTATTACTTGACTTTAGTTATATGTGTTCTATGTGTAATTAATTTTGATTTAATTTAACTCGTTAAACTTTATTTTTATTTTAAAATTAAGTGGATTTTTTTACTTACAATTGGGTGATGTATATATATTATATTTTTAATAAATTGTAATATTATTTTGTTTAAATTGTTATTCTTAATTGTAAAAGCCAACAGGTTTATTTATTTTTTTAATATTTAAATTAAAAACTATGATTTTCCAAATTTAAAATTTTGGGTTTCCACATTAGAAGAAAATTTGAAAAAAAAAAAACCAAAATTTTCCCATGTGAGGTTTAAAAAAAGGGAAGAAATTGCATTGTTTGACTATTCTTAGCCTACTTGGAGGAGATAAATTTTCACAAAAAATTTCAAAAAATAGTGACTAGTTTTACATTTTTTAACGAGTAAGATCAAAAATATTTTTTTTTAACTAGTAAGATCTTCAATGCTTTACAGATAGTGGCTTATGGAGAATCAGGCAAACCACATTTTTACACTGTTTCTTCTCATCTGAGTTCACCTAGGTAGTTTCACAATTTGGGAAGAATATTTAGCTAACAACAAACTTGTGAGAATTTTAAAATCGATAAATAGAATATCAGAGAGATGCATACAATATATAACTAGAACAACGCAATCTCACAATATGTGAAATCACACTCTATTCTGGTAATATGTTTGATCAAAGATTACATATATAGAGACCCTGAGACAAATATTAGACATTCTATATCTTAAGAAATTAGATCTAATATACTAAAAATAAACAATGGCATAGAAAATAAACAAATCGACTCATGGCACTAATTGTGAAGTAAACTAGCTCAACATCCTATGAATACAACTCATCAAAGGAAAATTCATCAATGAGATAACCCACAATTCTAGAGCACTCCATTTCTACATTATTCTAACATCCCCCCTTAGTAGATAAATGGTTTTTTCACAATGCCTAGTTGTTGTCTACATATTTCAAAGTCCATCTTTCCAAGAGGCTTGGTAAAGATGTCAACTACATTTCCACTTATATTATAATAGACTAAGTGAGTCTTATTTGACTATATCTTTTCCTTTACAAAATGGTGTTGGACTTCAATATGTGTTATTCTAGCATAATAAATTGGATTATTTTCCAACTTAATGAAACTCTATGCTTGTTGGTCCTTTTTTTTCTCCAACATATTTCACAATACTCCTTAACCAAACAACTTCACAAGTTTCACTAGTTAAGGCTTGGTATTCATCTTTTCTAGATCACAAAGAGATAGTTGGTTATTTTTGTTGCTCCATGATATGATCATTGGTCTTATATTGAATGCATATACAAAGGTTGATTTTTTTGGGATTTCCAACCCAATCTAAATCGGAATAACCTACCAATTCATCATCATATTCATCAATATACATAATATCAAAATTAAGTGTTCCTTTCAGGTATTGAAAGAATTTCTTTGTTGCTTTCCAATGGCTCTCACAAGGCATAGCCATGAACTACCTAAGGATGTTGGTAGAATATGTTATATATGGCCTAGTAGTGGTGAGGTAGTTTTGAGTTCCCACTAGTTGATGATAAAAATCTCCATTCACCTCTTTATTTCCATCATTGTTTCACAACTTGGCATTCCATTCTAGAGGAGCAAATACTACATTTCACTTAATCATGTTGAACCTTTTAAGAAATTCCCTTGTATTTTCTTTGTGTGACCAATGTCTTACCATATTGCCTCCAAACTTCAAGACTTAAACAATGATGTAATTCACCAAGATCCTTCATCACAGATATCTAAGAAAACTTACTTTTAATTTCTTTCATCAAGTTGGATGCATTGCATGTTATGATAAGATCATCAACATATAAAGATATCAAAGAAATATTATCATCTTCATCTTTCTTGTTGTATATGTTAGAACCACATTTTCTTCTCATAAAAGAAAGAATCGATTTTCACATACCAAGATCTTGGTGTTTGTTTCAAATCATATAAAGCTTTCTTTAACCCGCACACAAGATGTTGCTGTCCCTTTTTTATAAACCCTTCGGGTTGATCCAAATAAACTTCTTATTTTAACTCACCATTCAAAAAAGAATATTTGACATCTAATTCATGCATTTTACAATTATGCTTTGTAGCTAATTCAATCATGATTTCGATTGCGTTCAACTTGAACCAAATAAACTTCTTCTTTTAACTCACCATTCAAAAATTAATATTTTCCATCTAATTCGCGCATTTTAAAATTATTCTTCGTAGCTAATGCAATCATGATTTTGATTGCACTCAACTTAGCTACAGGTGAAAAAGTATCTTCATAATAAATTCCCTCTTGTTTTTAATAGCATTTTTCAAGCAATCTAACTTTATAATTATCAATACTTCCATTAGTGTTATACTTGGATTTGTACAACCATTTGCATCCTATGGAAACTTTATTTTTAGGAAATTATATTAATTCCCATGTGACATTATCCATTATAGAGCTATGTTCTTCATTCATTGCATCTCTTCATTCTTTATTTTCTTTAGTTTCTTCATAACTTGAAGATTCTACAACATTCATTACATGAGACATAAATGGATAATATTTATACCTTATAGGCTCCTAAATTTGGTGTGATGACCTTCTTGTATTTTTACGACGTTCATATTTCTTTTTTATTTTTGGAGTCTCTTCACCTCTTCTTGGATTGTCATGATTGCTTCATGCTTCTTGCTCTTAAACCTATACATGTCCCTTTGCTTGTTCGTGTTTCTATTCAACACTTGTATCTATTTTGACACAGTCATCAATATCATGCCATCAGTATTAAGAGAATTGTATTAAAGTATCATGAATCGCATATCTGCATACTTACAATTCAGACCCTTTTTATACGCATTATTCACCTTGCACACACCATCACTACTAATCAATTTGTTTTACCAACCATTACAAGTAGAGTAATTGTTTATATTTTACTTTGAAATTTGCTAATTGCCTTGTAGCTCAACCTAGCCAAAGTCTCACTCGAGCTCCTAACTCAAGTTACAAAGGAGCTTGATCGACCTATGTTTATGCCCTCAAAAATCTCGATCGAGTGCTTAAAAATTGACTGACTGAGCACTCAAAATTTCTAGATCAAGCTTCCATTTTTTTCCAAAACATGCCCTCGCTTTTCCAAAAAGTGTAACCCCACTCCATGATATGACCCCTTAAGGAAAATCATATATAATCTACAAGTCTCTTGGTTTTCCAACAATATGCACTCTCATTCTTCTATTGATATCTACATCTCTCAAGTGTTCTCATGTTTGTTTCAATTTCACCCATCTTTTCCTATTTATATTATGAGAGAGAGATTAGTAATCTCTTCATTTGTATCATCTAATTCACCATATTTTAACGCATAACCTCCTTAATCATACCAACCACCTTATCTCAATAATGAATTGTATGGCTAAGATAATCACAAACAAAATCTAAGAAACACTAAAAAGTAAAAGAACTTGGGAGAATGTTGATGCTTCATTGATCTTAAAAAATGAAATATATATATATATATAATATATAATATATATATATATTTATATTATATCAAAGTTTCAAAGTTTTCAAAACAATCATTTACGTGTAGTTTACATTAGAATAATTTGCAATAATCCCTATGTTTTACTAAAAAAAAAAAATACTAAAGGGGTTGGACCCAATGGTGGAAAGCAAGGAATTTTTCACCAATGGGCAAGGTTCAATTCTCATGAGGAATTCTCTGGAGCCATGGGGGTGCATTGAGGTAATGGTTGAATGTCTTGTTGAATGCAAAGATACCATGTTAAATGGTTTTGTGACTAATGCACATTTAAGTGGATCAAAGCCCACCTGCATGTCCCCCTTTAAAAGGACCAAAGGTGTCACGCCCCCAAGCCTACGGTGGTTTTTCAACCGAGCCGGCGAGGTGCGGCACCACCGAACACTTTCTTTTTAACAATACTCGTGCACATGGACTACACCTAATTCACTTTCTCCTACTTAGTTTGTGATTATCAACCAAGTATTATTATGTTATCCTTTATACCAATGAACACCCGTACACATTCATTATCCATAGCATTATATAAGAGAAATGCAACAGTATAAAGGGAGGGGCAACTCCCTGCAATATGAGTCTGCCCAACAATATATTATATCATCTTCAATTTTTACAATGCACAAGTTAAATCTTGGG
>APFE030188048.1:572-40136 GCA_000404065.3 Pinus taeda | reverse complement strand
TCTATTTGTAGTTAGACTAATTACAACTAGTTTAACCAAGTCAAACTAAACACAACTCCATCAACTCCACAATCAACTCCACCAAACTCAACTGATTGAGTTCTAACTAAAGTCATGCATGCAACAACTCAACTGATCCACAAAGAAAACATATTTCCTTCTGACAGCTACATGTGCCACATCCATAGCTCAAACTGAAGTGCTCCAAGAGAATAAGATAAAGTTTATAGTCTAAATATTATTATAAGCTAATAATATTTGATTGCTCTATAATTAGACTTGACAGTGTCACCGCTGTTGTCTAAAAATAGAAGTCCATCTATTTTTTCCAGCTTGACCAATCATCCATAAACAACATCCTGCAACTCATAGACATGATCCATATGTCTAAAAATAGACATACTCTAAAAATAGACTTTGCGCCATAATTTGCCTACGAGCCCACTTAGTGAAGGCGACTCTTTTCACTAAGATCCATCATCTTGTTGCAATCTCAACACATACATGTTGGCATATGAATGATCAGGGTTGTTGTTGATTTTGTGTGTTGATGCAATATTATAAGTTCAGTTTTGTGTTATGGTTACACTGATCTCATTGTTATGTTTGAATTAAGCTGGTGTTTTCTTCAGTTGATCTACAAGTTGTGATTTATTAAAGCAGGTGAATCCAGTGTGATAATTTATGAAATGTGGTCCATGGATATTGCTGAGGGTTGGAGGCTTCAGTGAGGAAGTCAAAGCTTCCTACGAGTAGTAGTTGGTAATCAGATCTGGGGGTTGGAGCTCCCTTCCAGCAGGAGCTAGAGAATGACTGAAGGTTGTAGACTTCAATAGGTGGGTGTCTGTGTATTGGCATGAGTTTGCACCAGTACAATAATGTAAGAAGTTTTTGATATTAACAGGTTTGAAGAGTGAGACCACAACAACGATGATTTTCTCCCACATTGGGTTTCCACCTTAAATCCTTGTGTTCATGTGTGTTTCTTATGTGTGATACTTTATTCTGTTCTTATTGCACATGCCTAATGATTATAAAATGCCTGATAAATCTCTTACATTTTGTTTTAAGTTTAATAGATAAAGAATTAGTTCTTTTACAAGTTTACCAAGCATACACTAGTTTCATTTACAACAGTCGCGTACATACGTGAGTTGGGTTCAGTAAAGTCACGTACACATTTCAGAAAATAAATTTATTTTGAGCTTTTAAAATACTAATTCACCCCCCTCTCATTATTTTTCCCAACAATTTTCTGTTATGATTTTGATGTAGACTTGACCAAAGAGTGTGTTATAAACTCTTGGAATGTATGGGGTTTTATTGGGTCATGACAGGTAATATATTTGAACTTGTATTTTGCAAGAGGTACTATAGGCTTGCAGAGAGTACATGTGTCATTTCATCACTGAAGAAAAAAGGTGAAGGAGAAGGAAGTGTGGCCTGTTAAGTAACTTGTTGTGTAGATGAGGGAGTACAATAGATTGAGGATTGTGTTCATGCTTTTGGAGGACAAAAATATCCTTAGTGGGAAGGAATGATCTAGGTAGCTGCAGAAATGCTCAAAAGTTAAAGAGGGCTTAGGAAAACCTCATAAATAAATTTACTTGGATTGCAATGAAATTAGGATCAGATTGAAGATCTTGTTGCAAGCTTTCCAACAGTGCAAATGACACTTCGATCTGAGTTTGTATGCAAAATTTATGGCTAGTCAATGTTTTGCTAAAACTAGGCAAAAGTCAAAGTCAAAGTCAACATTCTGGCACATGGAAAGATGCACATATGACACTGGGAAGTGAAGTCATCAATGTTAGTGTGACCCATAGAGATAATGTGGTAGTCTAGTCAGTAAACCAAGTGGACCTACAAGAAAGTGATGTGGCAACACCACAAGTCAACACATGGCAAGTAGGTGACAAAAATGGCATATGACATGGACCATTGAGAGCCTGCCACATGACCTAATTGCATAGTGCCACATGGCACCTCAAATTAGGCCCAAGTGGCCTTGGCAGGGTGCGACCTTCATGTTTATCTTATTCTCATGGTTTGGGGAGTCGTTGCAATATGGACATACATATACCATATATTATATGGTTTTAAAACTATATTGAAACCAAAATTAGGTTCTAAAACCATATTAAAGAAAATTTGGGAGTCCATGGGTTTTGAACCCAAAACCTCCACAAAATAAATAACTTAATATGAATATGCCAATCATTATTCCAACCATACACTTTGTCTTATTCACCCTCACACTTTGTTATAAAATTCCATTCAAATGGTTCAAAGGGAACCATGGAGAATGATGGATATTACATGAACGATGAGGGAAAAGGAAGACCAATGAAGACATGAATCTCAAGAATATTCTAGGAATATTGTTAGAGGATATGTTAGGGAATATTTTAAAGAATTTTCTCTATGAGGAATCTTTGAGGAACTTTAAGATTCCTTAGGGGAAATTTTTGAAGGTGTTAGATTTATGCCGAATTTATACTCTTTTTTCTCAGTTTTTCGCAAGGAACACGATGGTGTGATCAAATTTTCCATATGAGTAGAAGAATTTTAGTTAGCCCATGGAAGATAATCTTTAGGGAATCTTTGATATTCCCAGGGAGCCTAAATTTGACAGAGTCAAAAGGGGGTCGAGTTTACAGTTATATTTCACGAATTTTCACCAAGAATTCAATCATGCAATTCATTTCTTCATAAGAGGTGTGCAGTTTCAGGCTATCCGTGAAAGTGGAGGTATAATATGCATTACTTTTTTTTCTCAGTTTTTTCGCAAGGAACATGATGGTGTGATCAAATTATACATATGAGTAGAAGAATTTCAGTCAGCCCATGGAAGATAATATTTAGGGAATCTTTGATATTCCTAGGGAGCCTAAATTTGATAGAGTCAGAAGGGGGTCAAGTTTACAGTTAGATTTCACGAATTTTCACCAAGAATTCAATCGTTCAATTCATTTTATGCTATCCCTGAAAGTGGAGGTATAATATGCATTGATTCAATGCATTCCTTTGATTTTTGTTGAGATGATGATTTGATGTTGAGATCATTGTTTTCCATTTTTTTGGAGGATCCTTGTATTCCACTTCATCTAAGAGTTTGATATTTTATCATGATGAAGGAAAGCACATATGAGTGATATATCTTATAGAAGAACATCTCGTGGAGAGACATGCTACTCTAGTTAAGGGAGTTATTCCTTTTATTTGACAAAAAAACACATCATGTATTCATGATCATCTTGCAACAGTTCAAGAAGTAACCTTACCACTCTTGACACCGGGCCTAAAGACGTAATCCAAAATGGGTGAAATCTATTATCAAATTGAGTGTGTTCATTTATTTTATGGTTTCCATTATGTTTCTTCTACTTTAAAGTATGCACATGTGGTTTTTCATACTCATTCATATGTAATTTTTCCAACATCACAAAAGTTAAAGATCTTGGTTAGTTCTAGTTGTGTGAGAGAATCCAGATCAACATGAATGGAGTTGGGGCAGTGGAGGAAATAAAATTGCTAAGCACCACCCAAAATGGGTGTAGCTGGGGTTCTTGGATTAGGAATAGGTTGTGTAATGGGATAAACAACAACAAGTGTGGAACCCAATGCACATGGTCAGGTAGAGGCAGAGTAAATGTGCCCACACAAGACCAGGATTCACTAGTAGTCATCGAGGTGTTTAAATGGGGAATTGGAAAATACATAGAAGGAAGTAGAGTGACCTGAATCAATACGAGCCCAAAAGAATAAGGAAACATCATCTAGCTTGAAGCTTTTTCCTAGATTGCACTAGAGAGACATTGAAAACCTTCATAGCCTCCATAACCTCCATTTGCCTATAAATTGAGAGCCAAGCTATTGAAAAAAAGGTGCATCTCAACAAAAAGAATATTGATCACCTCTAAGATAGTGAGGAGGTATTTATAGGGATCAATGTTAAGGCCTAAACATTTGTTTATGGTGGGAAATCAATCCTAATAAAATCCACAATCCCATCTAGAATCCAAAATTTGTCCTACATAGGTCATGTGTAGTGTTTTAAGAATTATTCCAAGATGATTGAGCTTGAGAATAATTATTTAGAATCCAAGGCCCTTATTTTCATCCCTTGAAATTGAAGTCATTGATAGATATCCAACATGGTGGGTAATTCCTCCTAGTGGTTCTCATACATTTGCATTTAGATATCAAATATACCCTATAGATATCATGTGTGATGCTTTTAGGACTAACTGATGGCTATGAAGTCGAATAAACGTCATTTAGGTACCAAATCACTTGTTTTCATTTCTAAACCAACATATAAGTTCATGGTGCATAATACCTCCTAAAAATGATAATATTCCTCGTTGGAGAATAATTATCCTCTACAATGGTTGTGCATGGTGGATTATGGCCTTATTCATCAACATGAATTTCAAGAAGCCTCATTAGGACCTAAGGCCCTTTATTTCATCCGATTACCATTTTTATGACCTTGATACATGTCCATGGTACACAATACCTTATAATAATAGTTGTATTCCCATCTAGAGATGAAATATCCCCTACAAATATTATGAGTGGTGGTTTGATGTGTTATCATTCAGGGGAAACCCTAGCTACATGGAAAAACCCTAAGGTAATCTCAGAACCTCTTTTAGGTTGAAGCTAGCCCTTCAACCTGGAGAGGGATCTATACATAAAACTCAACTACCCTATGGTCACTGTAGTAGAAGGTATTGTTCAACTGATTTTAGGTGGCTAGATTTAGATCTAGGAATAAATTGGTTGGGTGATCTTCAAAACCGTTGGTCATGGAGTCCATCTATTAAACAAATGGGATCACAACTCTAATGAGCAGGTTGTACAAAGCATGAAAGTCACAAGTCCTTTCATTGTTTGGGAGATTTAGAAGAAAGAGGATGGAAGGAAAACATAGTTTATAGATGACTAGAATAAAAAATATTGATGACTGATAATTTAAGAGAGGAGCATCAATGAAATCCAATATCATAAACTAACATTCTCAAACATTGAAGAAAACAATTATATAACAGAGAAATACTAACAGGGAGACGTAACACATGAATTTACTACTAAATGCTCATAAAAAATTGTGAATACATTTAAGATTGCTCAAATATATTTGGACTACAAGTGTTTTTCCAATAAAATAAAACCTCGTTTACATATTCATAAAATGTGTATATAGTGATTTACATAACAATTTTACAAAATAGTAGTCATCACATAATTACAGAAACTGAGATATTTTTAAATATCTTTCAACTTCATGTATCCAAAGATAAACTTAAAAATATTATGTATTTTCTAGAATAACTATAGGAAAATATATTTGTATTTAGACAAAAAGAAATATTTGTCAACTACCTCCCTTGAAAGTAGAACAAGTCCCTAAACTATAGTTTATCATTTTTTCTATCATAATAGGTCTCTCTGTAACAATCCATCAAAATTTCTTCTTCATTCTTCTTCAATTCTGCTGGAATATATTTAGCCTTCAAATCCAGAAATTAGTTTGTTAATTTAAGTATAGGGGGTTTACTCAATGCATTATATTAGATATCATTTTTGGGATTCAACTACGTTAAGTAAGTCATTCACGTATGACCATTTCCATGAGAGGTAGTCATGAGTGACTAATTTCTCATGATTTGAATAGTTCACTTAGTTGACTAATGCTAATCCTCTGTCCTTGAATCTAGAGTGGTTGTAGTTGTTCTCGTAAAAAACTTTTCGACTGCCTATTTCAAACTACCATTCCCATATTTTCCCGCAATTCAACAACTACCGACCCATCCATCTGTTAACACTTTCGTATGTTCTTATCAGAGCCCAATATGTTGGAGCTGCAACTCATCGAGACCTTTTTTCTTGAAAAAATAGATTTCTGATGTTCCCTTGGCCCCTTTTGTTTAGCCCTTTCTTGCATTTCTTTTTCATAAGATCAAGGGTTGTGACCATCGACTTAAACTAAGGTGTTAGGCGTTTTATTCACTTATAGGCACTATTTTCCCTTTTAAAATGCTTTAGGCTCTTAGTTCTTTAAGTATTAATGACCACGCACTAGGCCCAATATCAGAGCCCCTTCTGATCAGAACTTTTTAAAGTGGCAAGTATTGCAACGTCGCATATCACAACATTTTAAAGTTGTCACCCATCACATATGTGATCGATGATTTTCGATTACTGATATACCTTGGATATGTGATTTCTGATGTGTGATTGCCAATATACAAGACCCATTGATGTGCCGATATACCATATGCCATGGAAATGCGATTGCCGATGTGTGATGTGTGATCATCGATATACAAGACCCGTCGATGTGCTGATCACTGTTTCACTGATAAGTGATATGCGATATCTCCCGAACCTCCAATATTCCTTAGACCTCCAATCATTGAAGGCTGATCACTGATATGCTCTTTTTCCTTCCTTTCAAAGGCTTCAAATCCTTAAACTTCAACATGCCATATATTTTGATTCGGGAGTCCATTTTTGGACTTCCACATACCGTTGGAAATCTTGTTCAGAGAATTTTCCAATGGAGAGGGTATGATGTAGGCTTTGAGTCCTTATTCTACTTGGAAAATGACTGCAAAATTATCTTCTTATTTACTCAGATTTCCAAAAAATGTTGATAGCCCTGCTATCAAGAAATTTTCCCTGTTTATTACAATTTTAAATACTAACACTACAATTGTCAGAATTTTCCAAAAAAGATTAAAAAAATGTGAAATGTTTATTGTGATAATAGTTGGCTCCATGGGGATGTTTTCGATCAATGATGGTAGCAAGAACCCCCCATAGACCAGTTGCCTCATCCACTACAAAATTTGGTTAAAAGCAAAACTAATTGAGAAATAAAACTTCATATTTTTAAGAGATGATATTATAGACTCTGAAATTGAAAGTTGAAAATACAAATGTTTCTAAAAACTTCTTATTTTTCTGATGAATATTGGTAGAACCTTAGGGCCTTCTCTTCGGGCTTCAAGTCCTTTAGAAAATTCATTCACAACTACAAAATACTTTTCAAAATATATGGATATGTACAATGAAACTTGAAAAGCATCACGTGTTTCAGAAATATAATGCTTTAGGAAACGTCCATTGACTGAACCTCCTGGTAGAGATTCTCCATGTGCACCTTCTACAATGAAACTATTTTTTGCCTAGAAAGCTACAATTCTGTATGGACCTTTTCAAATATTCTCAAAATTCCCATGTATACCTTTATCCTCTATGTGTGCATCCCATTTTAGAACCAGTCCTTGGCATTTGAAGTCATCCTCTTTGGTTTTTGTGTCAAAAATATTTTTGATTTGATATTGTATTTCCTTAGATTTTGTATACACCCTTTCTCTAGTTTCCTGCACTTCAATTAGCTGATTTTCTTCTTCTCCCAACTCTTGCAAATATTTGATAATAGGAATTCCAGTTGAAACATGAAACAATGCATCAACACCATACACCAATTGGAAAGGAGAAGTATTTATTGACCTTTTAGTGCTAACTCTATCCACCCATAAGGAGAAATTTAATCTTTGTGTGCCAAGCCTTTTTGTTATATTCTAACATCTTTTTAATAATTATGATTAAACTCTTACTGAAGGATTCCACAAGTCCATTACCTTGAGGGTAATAGGCTGTGGAATGGTTGAGTATGATATGGTAGTCTTCATAGAATATTACTAACTTCTTATACTTGAAACAATGTGCATTGTCGGTAATATTCCTCTTTGGGCAACCAAACCTAGAAAAAATATTCCCTAAGAATTGAATAACCATAAGATCAGTAGCTTGCCTACATGGAAGTGCCTCAATCCATTTTGTAAAGTAATCTGTCCTTGTCAAGATCCATTTATGTTGTGCTGATGACGCCAGATGAATTTCACCTATAAAGTCAAGGCCCCATTGCTGGAAAGATACCTCTACAGAGATAGGCGTCAAAGGTAAAGACATTAGTTTTTATTTACCCTCAAACAAATGAAATTTGTGACAAGCTTCTACTTCTTTTCTAACATCAAAAAAGAAAGTAGGTCAGTAAAAACCATCTCTCAAGATTTTATTTGCTGTGACCTTCCAGTAATGATGCCCTCCACATGATCCTTCATGAAAATCTTCACTCATTTTCTTAGCTTTGTATTCTTGCATGTAGTTCAACAAAATACTCTGAGAATCCTTCTAGTATAGATAGCCATTCAAAAAACAATACTTAATGAATTTCAATCTCAAAAATCTAGCCTGTGTCTTATCTATTCCTGATTGTACTTGTAAATTTTGCAAAATGTTAACAACATCATCATACCATAGACATTGTTTAAAACAACCTTTAATTTCAACCATTGATTATTCATCTAGCAGATCTGATAATTCAAAGAGATAATTTATACCAACAACATTAAGATTTGACTCAGTCATTAGTCTAGCTAGCCCTTGTCCTTTAATCAACTTGGTAGGTTTGATTTCAATGTCGTACTCCAACATTTTAGCAATCCATCATTAGGGAAGTCTTGAGGTCTAAAATGGGCCTCCTAAGGAAATTATAAAATAATAGTGGAAATAATAAAATAATATTAGATTACAACATCAAATTTTAGAGGGAAAAAAGAAAAACAATTTTTTTCAACTTGTATTTTCAACTTATCTCCCTATGGGTTTACACAAATTTCGAGCGATAATAGTCATTGGATGCATAATTTGATTCCTCATCCAAGGAGTACCCATGTTGCATACTTTGAATGGACCCTGCTACACAAAAAATGAGAAATACATGAAAAACATGATTGCAATCATGTTTTTTTAGGTATTTCTCATTTTTCTTGTAGCGTGGTCCATTGAAAGCATGTAACATGGATACTCCTTGGATGAGGAATTAAATTTTGCGTCCAATGAGTATTCCCTCATGAAATTTGAGGAAAACCTAAGGAGATAAGTTGAAAATACAGGTTGAAAAAGTAGTTTTATTATTTTATTATTTTTTAATCTTTTTACTTTTTTACTCCAAAAATGGTGATTTTTATAGCATCATTTATCACCTTTATATACTTGATGCTCTGAGTCATGGCCTTTGGCAACCCTTTCCCTTCATACTTGGTCCAATTATTAAAAAAGATTATTTTAAATTCCATACGTGACTCTGCCCTTCAAAAAATGCATACACACACGGGTTCAGCTATACCCAGCCCGTGTATATGATTTAAAATATGAAAAAAATATAAATCTGTATTTTTTGGGCAGGGTTTATAGGTTACACTAGAAGTCTACCTACAAGAGCCTGCATCCTAACTGTATCCCAACTGAAAAAACTATTTTGAGGTGATATAAATACACCTCATGGGGAAGGCCTAAGGGGAGAGAGATATAGGATATTGACATTATATCCAACTTGTCCCTGATCATGCTTGATTTATCCCTATGCCTCTTTCACTCCCAGTTATAGGAAACCCATGTTTCCTCATTGAGATGTCCATCTCATTTATATGGAATTCATGTGTATGCATTTGAAAGAGGATTATTGAGACTTGGGCTACACGGATCCAGAGGAAGGTTTTGCTTGGAGCTGTGGACGAATCGGGTTGTATTCTTCCACATTATTTTGTAGTCATCAATAAAGAAGCTCTATCTTGTTCTTGATGTTATGATCTTAATGCTTTAATTCATATTTTGATCTAACTTATGTATGATTTCATGTTTTATACTTATACGATTATATGATCTAACATCTATATCATGAACATGCTTTGAACTACAACTAGTATCTGTGATTTTCTTGGATGAGTTGTAGGTTTTGAAGCATTGGAGGAGGCAAAGGGTTTGGACCCTATAGGAACAACCTCAAATGTAGGACCTTTTGTTAATACATCTTCTTCTTACTTTAGTAGTTTATGTATCAAGATTGCTTGTTTGTTTGCTTCTTGTTGATGTATGCCCTTTACTCTGTTGGGGTGCTCAACCCATACCCTAGGGTGTATTATTCCCGTAACAGAACTAGTGAATCCACTGGGGATTACTTCTAGTATTTCCTAGTTTTGGTTGTTTCTTTCTTGATCTGGGCCTTCTGGTTTGGTTTCTTATTTTTCCAGTATCTCTGACTTGTCTGCAACCTGGGGAAAAAGTCTGATCTTCTAGATCAGATCAGACCTATTTTTTGTTTTTTTTCCTTACTGACTTTTATATACGTGATTTTTAGTTTACACAGTAATGTATACATGCATTTTTGTCCAAATAAACCTGCGTATACGTGTGTTTCATTGAGAACAATCACGTATATATGCAGGTTTGTCACTGCATAGTCGTGTATGCTTGGTATTATTTGAATTTTTCAAATGCTGAGTTCAGTAAATGGCTTTTCCTAATGTTTATTTCTTATGTTTAGTCATTGATTGTCGGGAAAGTCTTGCTTCTTGTAGATTTTTAGTTTCATCTCCCTCTTTGTGAAAATACCTAGTCAACCTAGGGTTTTCATTTTGGTAAAGCGTTGGTTTTTGTTTTTGGATTCAAGGCTTCTCAGTGAAGTTCTTGGCTTTTCTAAGCCTTTAGAATAGAGAATTGGTTTCAGTTCATTTATAGCCTAGCCTTTGCATTTCCTTGCCTTTCTCTCTTGAAAGTTGGCATTTTTTGTTTTTTCGTGGTTTTTGAGAAAGTTTTTCTTGCAATCTTGAAAAGTTTTCTTGGTATTCTTGAATTAATTCTTGTTTCCTAGAGTTTGTATCATGTTGTTTAGATCATTTTATTTGAGTTTGTAGCCTCTTGTCGCTTTAAGTCTTATTGAGCTAATGATCACGATGGCCCTTGAAGTTTGAGGTTCTTCATTCTTGAATTTGATCTTGAAGCCCTTAGTATTTTTTGTTTTCTCGAAAACTCTGTGTCCTTAAAAAGAAAAAGATAAAAAACATTGTTTTGGTTCATTTCTTTTTGCTTTTTGGTTTTGTTTTTGGTCTTCTGATCATTTGAGCAAGTGTGAAGTCTTTTCATTAGGTTGAATTCACTTGATTTTGGGAAGAGTTTGTGATTGAATTTGTTCTTTCTTTTGTCAAGTTTTGGCTGCTTGATCCTTTTGAGAAACACATTTTCTTGTTTTTAGAGTAGTCCTTAGATTTGCGCATTAAGAATTTAGTCTGCATTAGGATAGTTGCACTGTAAGCATTTTTTTAGTCTTTTTGTAGATTTTGAGTGTGTGAGCATGTGTTTTGAAAAAGGAAAATAATTTTTTGCTTTCATAGTTTGTTCGTAGAACCTTGTAGAAATCTCTTTTCATTGAAAGAAAAAAGTTGCATGTGCATGTAGCTAGGTTTTCTATTGATTTCTTTTGCATCCATAACATCATAAAGTTGCACTTTCATTTTACCCCTGACCTAAGAAAGCCATTAAAATCAAGCGCTAAGTTTAAAATGAACTAGAATTTTTTGATTTGTCATAGTAACATCAACTAGTCTAGGTCATATTAGGGCCTTGGAATAGGAGAGTGGAGAGTTAAATCTCCAAGGCCACTCTAAATTTAAACATAGAATTTGATTAAAAAAGTGAAATATAGTGTCGTGAAGTTGCCTGGGAAAGCTCTTCTCTTCTGGGAGTTAAGAACGAGGGTAAGTGAACGCAGGAAAGAGAGATACCCCTCTCCGACTTATTGGATCCAAACCAAATATTGTTTCGCCTGACTGGTAATACAAATTGGTGACCTTAATTGCCTTTCCTAGGGACCACATAGGTGACTGTGGGGTAGAATACCCATGGTACCTGAGGCAGATGTTGTATCACTCTCATTCTTACTTCTGGAGGGTGCCCTTGTGAAGCTTGGGTACTTGCACTGGAAAAGGATTTTGTTTGGAGGTCAACATAACTATTTCTGTTACCTTCGCTGGTAGGCTTGGGCTATCATTATCCCAAATTATCTTCAGAAGGTCCTTTATATCACTTTCTTATATTTTGGTGTCTGGTCCTAATCAACCGGAGCAGAAATACCTAAAAGTAGATTGATTGAGTGTATCTTTAGGGAGATTTTAGTGAGTTCTCTTTGCTCTTAGATTTCCATAGCTTTATATTTTTTTTAGCCTTTACAAGTTCTCATAATAATTAAAAGTGGCTGATCGACTAGTTCATCGGTCCAGGAGGCTTCGTGGGATCACACCTAAGAGTTTCGAGCCTTCTTCTAGAAAGCGTAGGAGCAATTATGTGGGGGATTTTTAATTATTAGCAGTGAACGCATCTGAGATTGATCCTCCACATCAGGCTCTAGTTTCATAGGGTAGACCTAATGCAAGTCGTGATTTGGATAGGGATACTATTGTCCTTTCTAGGGTTTTGTTCTAGTTGGAAGATGAAGTTGAGGTTGAAGAGATTCTTGAGTCCCCTGTGACTCTTTCTTCACCTCTTCCTCGTAATTATCCAGACATTCTATTATATGTTGGGACCTTAAATCATAGGCCATAAATCCCTTGTTTTTATCGACCTTTTCCTTCGATGGCCACTGCTGGGAGCATGAATCCAGTTATGAGTGCCACTAGTGAGCATATTCCTCTTTTAGTTCAAGGAGGAGGTACTATTGCTATATCTACTATCATTTCTAGTACTGCAATATTTGGCTCTACCTCCATTCCATATTCGATTGGGGGAACCCAAGCTTTTGCTTCCCACACTGGTTCCTTCCCCTTTGGGATGCCTTCTAGTCAAATTCCTTCGATTCCTCTATCCATCCCATCCACTATTTCCACAATCATGAATTCTATTGGTAGTGGTTTAGCCTCTTTTTAGGGTTTTCCTTTCAGAAGTGGTCATATACCTCATTCTAATCCTTCTTTAGGATCTCTTCCTTTTTCCACTCAAGGTCAAAGTCATAATCCTATTCAAGGGTGGACTAACCCTTCTTTTAGTGGTTTAGGAACTCAGAATCAATTTTCTTTTTTTCAATAGGGGAACATGCCTTACTCCTCTATACATTCCTTTCAAGATTTTTCTCCCTTCGTTAATGCATGGAATCCTTACCAAGGGCTCTCCTCTTGTTTTAACACTTCGCTTGAGGGAAATATTCCTAATTAAAGTAACTTTTCGGCAATAGTTCATCAAACTCTGAATTTCTCTAGAGCATAAGGTTTTCCTTACGGTTCAGTTTCTTCTATGAGCAATCCTTGGCAACCTAGTGCCTCTACAAATCTAGGATATCCTTTTCAGACTGGTGGGGAACCCTCTCATAGTGGGTGAAATTCTCAAGCTCCTCTGTGCTTACCATTCTTGGCAACCCTAAATTTTCTAGATCTCTCAAAATTGATGAATGATCCCATCCGATATAATCCAGCGTGGCCTCCGGTTCCTACCAAACTTCCATTAGATATTCCAAAATTCGAAGGAAAGTCTAGGGAGGATTTGACTGACCATATAACAACATTCCATTTATGGTGTTCATCTAACTCCCTAATTGATGATTCAATCAGGTTGAGATTGTTTCAATGCACCTTACTTGGAAATGTTGCTAAATGGTATATAGAGCTGAATGGGGATACCCTTGCTTCATTTGGTGAACTAGCTACTATGTTTTTGAACCATTTTTAGTTGCCCGTTCGATATGATATTGGAATTGAGATATTGGCGAGTTTCCAACAATATATGACAACTCACAATTTTGACCATATTTAGGAATGGCAGAGAAGGAAGAGGCTCATCAAAGACTATATTCCTAATGAATTCATTTTGAAATGGTTTTTAAATCTTTACAACCATAAATTTCTAAGGATGTATCACTCTCTAGGGTAAAGAACAAGTTATCTTTAGAGCCAACAATTAGAACTTATATATTCTCAGTCTCAAATTCTTAAGAAGATTTTACTTGATGCTCCTCAATCCAAGATCGATTTAGCTAAACCAAAGCCAGGTCCCCATGCTGACAGGATTATCATATCGATCAATAATAGCATGACTAACCTACTAAGTCAATTGCAACAATTGTCCTTACAAACTACCTCTTCAATTCAGGAATAGTTGTCAGTCCCTATGCCTTCTCAACCTTCAACTATTAAGGTTGTTAAATCTTCTAACCCCAAAGGAAATCAACAATCCAATGGGAAGAAAAAGGGATGAGATAGTAAGAAATACAAGGATGGGAAGAGTAATGCGAACAAACCCAATAATAACACTAGGGAGGGTAAAAAGGAGTCAAAAGAAAGTTAATATTCCTTGCAAATTGTGCAATGAAGACCATTAACTCATATTTTCCCTAAGATTTAGGACGCTCAATGCTTGTTAGTGCACCAGGGTTTGTCTAGCTCCAAGGAAGTTATAACTAACCCTTTTCCCCAAGGGAAGCAAATGTTTTCTGGCATGAATGCTAATACTGGAAATCCCACAGGGGGGAAACTAAGAAGGCGAAAATCCATCAAATGAATATATGTTGAGTTCTCATGTCGATGTTGCTACAAGATCACATGATTATGGTGAACCAGAATCCTCTAAGGCTAAGGCTACTCCTGATGTTCCAGAACCACTCCATATTGAGAGGCCCACTATTGAGTCTATACCTCAGATGCTGAAAGGCTCTGTGAAATGTTCGATGATTAACCCTAATGCCAGGGCTACCCAAAACTACTCCATTGTTGAAGATCTAGCTCAAAGTCCTTGTGTGATGTCTGTGTTATAACTGTCCATCACAAAGGAGTGCGCTGCTCATTGTGATCAAGGCTACAGATTTGAAAAACTCTCTTATTTTTACATTTACATGTCAAATATTAAGAATAGACTACCTCATCACATGGTTTTCCAAATTAAATCTACATATCGAAAGATCAATGTCTTTTGAACTGTAGTTGATGAGGGAGCTTCCACATGTGGCATGTCTATTTCATGTTGGAAAGCTATTGGATTTCCTCAAGATGTTCCTTCACCTACTCTCTTGACTGCATTTGATGGTCATTCTTGTAGGTTGCATGGAATTATTCTAGCCTTTCCCATATGTTTTGGGGGCAAGGTGATTAATGTTGAGGTGGAAATAGTCGGTGAAAATTTGGATTATACTCTTCTATTGGGACAAAATTTGATTTATGAAATGGATGCCATTGTATCATCATTCTTTTACATCATATGCTTTTCCCATGAAGGGAGAATTGTTATTGTTGATCAGATGGAGTATTCTTTGAAAGAATCCAATGCTGATTCCTCCATTCCCTTGGTAAATAATCCCAAGCAACTTGTTGTTAATTTCGGAGTTGCAATGTATCTCTCATAGATGGGTACTTGTGATCTTCCTTCTCCTCTTTCTCAAATAAATGCCATTTCATTGTCCAAGACCCCTTCTCGAAGAGCGTTCTTCAGAACTCATTAATTTTTGGATCCTTGGCCCTTACCCTCTTCTACCACCACATTAGAAGCAGTGCAGGTGGGTGGAATGACATATCCTATGTCTGGAACTAAGATTGCTTATCAATTTATAGTTAACACTACAAATTCCGATTATTCCTCTTTCACTAGAGGATTTGGATGGAGATGTGGCTCCGACTTGGACTCTTGGCTCTACTTCTTCTACGGACTACCTTGATACTATTTTACCATCTAAGGAGGAAATCCTAGAAGCAATGACAGAATATAGATAGACCATGGGGTGATTTGAATCATCAATCATATTTTCTCCCAGACTTGTGTGAAGTAGAATCAAGTTTTTCTAGTCCTTAATTGACTGGTGATGTTCACACAGTTTTAAACCCTTTGTCTCCAACACAGGTTTTTTCCGAAGGTAACATGTCTGTTATCTCAGAAACTATTCTAGTGAACATCTCCAGAAATCCCAATATAATCAAGAATGTTTTCATCCGAACAGAATGGTCCCTGAAGAAATCCAATCTATACCGATCTTTTTAAAGAGTTCTGTGATGTGTTTGATTTGTCTTATGAGGAAATTCCTAGAGTTGATCCATCAATATTCTAGAATTGGATCAAGACTTACGCGAATGTGAAGCCTATATAGTAAAAAATTTAGCTAGTAAACCCTAGGAAATCAGTGGCTATCAAAGCCAAGGTTGAGAAGTTGTTTAGGGCAGGTTTCATATACACCATTTTGATGGTTGAACGGGTATCAAATCTAGTCCTAGTTGATAAAAAACAAGGAACAATCCGTGTATGCATAGACTTTGGGGATTTAAATATGGCTTGTCCTAAAGATAATTTCCCCACATTGTTTATTGGTTAGATTATCAATGAATGCACAATAAATGATATTTTCTCCTTCATGGATGGTTTCTCGGGTTATAATCAAATTACTATCTATCCTGAAGATCAACATAAGAAAACTTTTATTTTCCCCTCGGGTACTTTTGCATACAAAAATATGCCTTTTGGCCTTAAAAATGTTGGAACTACTTTTTAGCGGGCCATGTCCTACACTTTCCATGATATCAAACATATTATCGAAGCTTACTTGGATGACCTAGCTGCTCATTCTCAAAAGAAAATTGATCATCCTCGTCATCTGCAATTAGTTTTTGAGCGTTGTTGTTTTTTTAAAATTTGGATCTGAATAAATGCGTTTCGCTGTCACATCTGGTCAATTATTAGGATTCATAATATCATATATATAAGGGATTCATGTAGATCCTTTTAAGGTTGAGGCAATACTTCAGTTGCCTCCCCTATCTACCATCTGTCAAATTCAAAGTCTCCAAGGAAAGGCCAATTTCTTGAGGAGATTTATTGTCAATTACATTGAGATTACAAAGGGATTTATGAGATTGCTGAAGAAAGGGGTTCCATTTCTATGGAATGATTTCACTCAATGCTCGTCCAATGCTTTGACAAAAGCATTAACCTCTGGTCCTTTACTGAGTCCACCCGATTATAGTAGGGATTTCCTCTTATATCTCGTTGTAGTAGAATCAACCATTAGTATGGTTTTGGTTCAGGAAGATGATGCTCTCCGTGAGAACGTGATTTATTATCTGAGCCGAGGCTTGGTAGGTCTTGAGATACAATATTCTCCTATAGAGAAATTAGCTTTGGCTATTGTTCATGCTGTCCAGCAGCTTAGGCACTACATTCTTCTTAGAATTTTTTTGTCTTGGAAAATGTCAATCCATTTCAATTTGTTCTTAGTAGGTGAGTGATTGGGGGGAATATAATAGATGGATTGTTATTTTCCAAGAATTCAATCTCGAGTTCTTGTCATCCAAATCTAAGAAATTGTTAGTATTTGTAAAATTAATATTAGAGTTGCCTTATGAAGAAGAAATAGTTTATGAGGAATCATTCCCTGATTAACATCTTTTCCTTATTTATTCACAAGATCATTGGGATGGATATATTATAATATATCTTTAGACTTCGAAGTTTCCTCTCACTTTTTCAAAGGATGAGCGAAGAAAATTGTGTCACTTAGTGAAAAGTTATGTTATTATTAGTGACAATTTATATCATCACTGGGTTGATTGAATCCTTAGATGTTGCTTAACCTCAGAAGAAGTTGAGTTAGTGCTGAATGATTGCTATAATGGAGCTTGTGGTGGTCATATATCTGGGCTTGCTATAGCCCAAAAAATATTGCATGCAAGGTATTTTTGGCCTTCAAAGATTGTGTTGAAGCGGTCAAAAAATGCCATCCTTGTCAGGTTTATACTCGGAAAATGCATGCTCATCCAACTTCTCTCTTTCCTATTATTACCGTCAGTCCGTTCAAAAAGTGGGGCATTGATTTTACAACTTGTAACCCACCTTGGGAAAAGGGTCATAAGTATATTATTGTAGCAGTGAACTACTTTACTAAGTGGGCCAAAGCTATGCCCACTATTGTGAATGATGGTAAAACAATAGCCTTGTTTCTTTTCAACCAAGTCATTTCTCGCTTTGGTATTCTAAAGGAGATTGTCATTGATCATGGTAGTCATTTCTAGAACAATATGATGGCTGAATTGGCTCTCAAGTTGGGTTTCCGGTAGGATCATTCACCTCCTTACTATCCTCAGGTGAATGGTCAGGTGGAAGTTGTGAATAAATACCTAGAATTTATCCTAAAAATGACAATTAATAATGTTTGATCCAATTGGAATATCATGTTATATCCTACGATTTGGGGATACTGGATGTTGGTTAAGACCACTACGGGTTTCACTCCTTTTCAACTAGTTATGGTTTGGAATCGATCTTCCCTGTGGAATGTGAAATTCCTTCTCTTAAATTAGTTGTAGAAATTCTTCCAGACACTTCTAGTCTTGAAGAACACCTCATTCATTTCAAAAATCTTGACAAGAAGCGTTGAGATGTTGTGACAATTAATGAAGCTCAAAGAAAAAGAGTGAAAGTCCAATATGATAAGGTTGTGCATCCTAGGGTTTTCTCTAAAGGTCACCTTGTTCTGGTCTATGAACAAGACAAAGGCGCCTTGGGGGTAGGTATGTTTAAACCCATGTGGTACAATTCTTTTATCATTAAAAAGGTCTTGAAAAAGGGAGCTTACAAATTGGTTGATTTTGACAGAAACGAGCTATTAGAGCCCAAAAATGGGCTCTATCTTAAAAAGTATTATGCCCAGGTTTCTTCCTAGAATTTGCTTGGTTGTAGATATTGTATATATTTGTGCATATATGTCTATAGGTTTCATAGTGATATTGATATGTTTGATATGCTTTAGCAGGTATTGATGGATGATTTAGTATATCTATGGTTCGCTGATGGTGATAGTCAACATACCCAGAATTTGGCTTTTGCAACTTGGGTGATTTACTATCAATTTAGCCAGTTGTTGGTTTCAAGAGGCATATGTATTGACCTTGCTTCAAATAATGTTATTGAATATACTACTATGGTTAACTTACTATATAAATCAATATCTCTTGGTATTTATTCGTTACTAGTATACTTGGATTCACAACTAGTGGTTTCTCAATTAAACATCCATTGTGTGAGATATCCTTGTTTATATTGCCAATTTTTTAGAGTGCCTTTATTACAAAGATCATTTAATTTTATCACATTTATTCATATTCCACAATCAGAAAATTCATTTGCTAATTCCATAACTAATAAAGCATTAGATTAGCATATTAATCATTCATCACATTAAGAATAAAAAATAATCAAATATCATCTATATATATGATCATCACATCATGAAACTGTTTGTATATAGATAGAATTTTTATGTTCAAAATGTTATACAAAATCGGGACAAAATGTACTACAAAATTAGGGCTTAAGCTCAATCATGCCTATCAAAATCTTGACATCTCTAATCTATATATATGGGTCTAGCCCCAGATGTGCATCTCAGAAGAAGACGATGGCAGTAGCCACTCGTCGGAAGAGCCGCACCCAATCTCATGGTACTCCTACCATGCATCTCTACATAGCCTTTGGTAGACCCTCTCTCGTTTCCATAGGTACCTGGTGAGTCAATCTCTCCAAGTTCCTCTGTATAGTATGGAGGAGTCTCTAAGTCTCAGTTGCATCACTCTCAACGTCTCTTCCACGATGCTTATGGATAGGTAGACCCTAAGGTATTATCGGTCCCACATCTATATCATGATCAAATAATTTTGTAAGAATCTTTGTCTCATAAAAAATAAATTCAACTCATAATTTTTGAAATCCAAAAAAAAAAAAAAACTTTAAAAAATTAAAATAATTTAACCAATGGCACCCCATGCAGCGTATGGTGGAAGCATTAGATCTGGATCTGCTCTGAATTCCATTCTTGCATAGGGGTTGTCCTCGATGGAAATGAATTGTTGTTCCCACCAAAGGAAAAAATCGTCATCAAAAGTTATTCTAGGGACCTCTCCATCCCCTAGTCCCTTCATCAAATCAACCCATCTACCTATATGTGGATCTCTTAGGCTACTGATGGTAGATAGAACTTTGTGTCAAAGCCTTGGTAATCTCTCAAAGAAGAAAGTGAAAAGGATGGTACCATACCAGCAATTTTTGGTATTACTCTTTTTTATAGAAGTGATTTGGTTTTTCAGATTGATTAGGAGGGTGGTACACCAATCAAATATTATGGTGAGACAATTGACTACTAGGCTCATTGTAACATGCGATGCTTGGTATAATGAAGTTGAAATTTTTACCCTCACAATAGTAAAAAGGAGAATTCATACGGGTAGACTCTCCACATTATTTATTGGGATTTGTGTCCCTACCTTCTCATTGATCTCGGGGAAATATATGCGAATATAATCATCTACACTAAGGCTTCCTCAGGCCTTCCCTTGCAATTTAATTGGTTCTCCTCTATAGGAAAGTCCAATGATGAAGTAGATATCTTATACTTCAATTTGCAAGGGCATTTGATCAATCATAAAAGCATCCTCTTCTGGATCCCAGTAATTCACAAGAATCTCCAACAACTTTGTGTTGGTTTTCATATTAGGGATTTGAAAATTTTCAATAATCCACACCCTCTCAATGCATCCAGTGGCAGTGGGTCATCCATTACTTCATTGTCTACTACACTATGCTCTCTTTCCTTCCATGTGATAGTCATCCTACAAATCAAGTATTTTTATCCATTAAAGTTTATAATTTAAAATTTTTTACTACGCACACATGGGTTCACTTCATACACATTCATTTATAGCAATTACTCATACGTGACTTCGATATGCCAAACTCATGTACAAGTAGAGTAAAAATATAAAAATAAGGTTCCTATGGTAAAATTCTTGAAAAATGCTTGGAGTGTACATAAATTCATTAAAAGATCAAATTTGAGGATTACCTAGAAGTTTTGTAACAATGAAGGCCGAGAAATAAGGTGGATTATGGTTGCTGTTCTTTGCTCGAGAGATCCTTCTCTCAATTGTTCAAAACACAAATGAGGTTTGTTGAGTCAAAAGGTCTTTCTATAACTTGTAATTTCAAAAAATTTTAAAAACCCACTTTTACAAAGTTTATGTTTTTTTTTTTTTTTTTTTTTTTTGTTATAAACTTTGCGACCTTTTGGATTTGAGTGCTGGGATAGGTTGTCTTTCAGGTTAAATTGAAGACATTGAGGTTTTTTCTACAACTTTGATTCCATGACCGCTGACCCGTCATAATAGGTATCATTTTCGTCACTGGCATATAGGTAAAAGGAAGATCACTTTTCCATTGCATTATGCATTCTAGCCTCCATAATGCGATATGTTGCCATCGGGTTGACCCCATTATGTTATGATTCTTAAAAAAATTTCACTCACTAAATTATAAAATCATGACATGATGGTAGAGCCTTCCTTTACATGGGCTTCCTAGTTAGATCCTCATTGACATATGTTCCCCATGCTGCAAAGATTAAGTAGGCTCAAAATTCATCTTTTGTCCCGCCATGAATTTTTTAATGAATCTTCCTTCTCCTTCTTCTTCACTATCTTGTTGGATTTATACCCTAGAGGCTCCCACATGTTGAGTTGTACTATTTCATTGCATGTTGACTATTTGTACCTTTTGGCCTTAAGTCATCTTCACTTGGATTTGTGTATAATCCACATTTTGACAATGTCTTTCTGCAAAATCAGCCTTGCAATCCTTTAGCCTTTGCAACTTGACACCTTTCACACATGGAAAGAACATTCCTTTGAGTGTCATTGACTAGTTTCATCACCTTGCATTGAGCATACGAATTCCCCCTCCCAGGAACTAGTGCATCTATATTTGGACACTTGTTATTTCCATTGTACCATAAGCATTAGTTTATTCTTTTCTAGGATTTCCAAATATGAAAAAAGAAAAAAACATTATATATTCCAAGAAAGAGCGGGAATGGGACTTTACTTCCATAATTGATGGAAACAAGAGTCAATTATGTCGCTCTTGAACAAAGTACCCAAAATGAGTCTTTCCTCCATTGGGATGGGATTTAGTTTGACTTAGGAGAGCCATAATCTTGTTATTGAGTCAATACTCCTCTAGTTGGTTATCTCTTACAATCATATGGAGAGTTTGTTTATGCCTCCTGCATGACAAACTTATACAAAGTTATCATATGCAGCCATACAATGACATTTGAGTCGTGCTTTTGTTCAAGGGAAGTAAACCTAAGTTGGCATTTCTACGATGTCTCTTGACTCATATTCACTCGGCGATACCCAATTTGTTAGAGTTATGTTCAGTATCACATCAGCCATTTGGTCCTTTGCTCATGTTGGTTTGAGAAGGTCTCCATTGACTTCTTGCTGGAAGGTCTGATCTTATCGACTTCAACACATTCTTATGATAGTATGCCTAGAGCCTCACCTTGACCCTATTTCCATTATTGATAGGTGACCTTATGCTCAACATCAATTAGTTTTATGGGTCTTTGACTAAGTGGTTTCCCTTGTGTTTGACGTCAGCTTACATTATAAAACATTGGGATTCATGCAATACCTTGGTTTCCATTTGACGCTATTGGTGGATTCCTTGCCTCTGTGTCATATTTCATTATTGGTTGGTTTAGAGGGTTTTTGTCACACACTAGCCACACCTTGTGTATGCCGGAAACATGATTCAATATGGTTACTTCATCTTTATTTGTCCAATTCCTTCCACATTATTAGCTTGCAGGTTACACTCACATTGGATTGATGTAGGATGCCTTAATGCCTGTGTTCTAACATATCTTTTCCCATCTAATCCAACTCATGGCTCTATGAATAAGATCTAGAGTCCTTTTTTAGTACCTTAGGGTTTGCAGTCATTAGTGGCAGACTCCTTCGCTATCAACAATAAGAATACATCATTGTCTCTTGATTGATATATTCTCTCAAGTGTTTAACTTCAACTCATTTATTCACACTTGTTAGATTGTACTAGGGTACCTTGAATCTCATCATCATTATTGGTGAGTTGTCTCGTGTTTGCTAACAGTATAAATCAATGACTGGTAATCAAACGATTTCTCACATGGCCGACTTTAGCTCATTTATTCCCATAGTGTATAAATGTACCATGGTGGTCAGTGTTGACCTCGTGTTGCATCAACATTTCATGGTTCACTTGTTAGTCCCTCTAGTTTGCTACTAGTGACACCATCCACCTTATATGTTGTAGTTCATCAGAAAAACATCCTATATGTTGGCACTCGAGTTGCATGGAGTACCATTATTCCACTTTTTGGCTTGGTACTTTTTAGGATTAGTTAGGTGACTTTAGTGATCATATATATACTTCAACATCATTGATTAGTTCTTCTATATGTGATATTGTGACATGGCCTTGATATTTACTTTTATGGCTATGATTAGATGATCCACTATGTGTTTCTCAATTTCCTTTGTACTTGTATACATATTGGATCCACTCTACACTTGATATGCAAACATGATTTACTATATTCGAGCATGGGTATGCATGCCTCAGACATGAGCCTCTGATCTCTTCCACTAGTTTGGCAGGCTAGAATCTGGTGATCTCCTACCAAGTCCTCGTATGTTTATTTCTATACACGTAATACATTTCAGCCATCATGTACCCCTTATAACCTCATATATTAGGGGGCATCTGTTATAGCATCATTTATCACCTTTATATACTTGATGCTCTGAGTCATGGCCTTGGGTAGCCATTTCCCTTGAGACTTGGTCCAATTATTAAAAAACATTATTTTAAATTCCATACACGACTCTTCCCTTCAAAATATGCGTACACACGTGGGTTCAACTATACCAAACCCACGTATATGATTTAAAATATGAAAAAAATATAAATCCCTATTTTTTGGGTGGGGTTTATGGGTTACAATGGAAGCCTACCTACAGGAGCTCGTGACCTAACTATATCCCAACTGAAAAAAAATTGTTTTTAGGTGATATAAATACACCTCATGGGGAAGGCCTAAGGGGAGAAAAAGATAGGATATTGACATTATATTCAACTTGTCCCTGATCAAGTTTGATTTATCCCCATGTCTCTTGCACTCACAACTATCAAAAACTCCTGTTTCCTCATTGAGATGTCCATCTCCTTCATATGGAATCCATGTGTATGCGTTTGAAAGAGGATTGTTGAGGCTTCGGCTTGATGGATCATGTGGAAGGTTTCACTTGGAGCTGTGGACGAATCAGGTTGTATTCTTCCACATTCTTTTGTAGTTATCAATAAAAATGCTCTGTCTTGTTCCTAATGTTATGATGTTAATGCTTTAATTCATGTTTTAATATAACTTATGTATGATTTCATGTTTTATACTCGTATGCTTATATGATATAACATCTGTATCATGAACATGCTTTGAATTACTACTAGTATATGCAATTTTCGTGGATGAGTTGTGAGTTTTGAAGCATTGGAGGAAGCAGATGGTTTGGGCCCTATGGGAACGACATCAAACGTAGGACCTTCATGTAATACTTCTTCTTCCTACTTTATTAGTTTAAGCATCAAGTCCTCCCTTTGCTCTGTTGGGTGCTCAACCCATATCCTAGGGTGTATTATTCTCGTAACAATGAATCATCCCCCATGATTGACATCATCATCTTGAATCCTATTGGTTCTTATAAATTTTACTTTGGTTATACATTTTTCTTAGGAGTCCCATTTTAGACCCCAACATTCCCCTAATGATCCCTCTTCTGCCATCACTGTCTCGATGTACTAAAATACTCTTTATTGTGGCATATGGTACATATGTAATCACATGAGAATGTAAAATCAACACTCAAATATTTTAGTGCTTTGATCAATGCATATGCCTATTTGTCTAGAATATTGTACTTTAGTTCAACATCCCTTAATGCCCTGTTGAAAAAGGAGATGGGTTGTTCTTGTCCTGCATCATTCTTCTGAAGAAACACACCAAAGATAGTGTGTTCAGAAGCAAAAGAAAAAATTATGAAATCTTTTAAAAAATATGGACTAGTGAGTAGAGGTGCTTGGCCTAAGGATCTCTTGATATCATTAAAATAATTCTTCACTTGTCCAGTCCACTGAATTTCACTTCCTTTCTTAAGCATTCCTGTTATTACTTTCAAGATTTCTGCAAAATTATGAATAAACTGCAGCAGAAAATTTACTTTACCTATGAAAGATTGCACTTCCTTTTTAATTCTTGGCTGTTCAATCTTTTGTATTGTTTTCACTCTGCTAGGGTCTATTTTGATGTCATCCTTTGACATTTTATGTCCCAACAACTTTCCCTCTCTCATGACAAAATGAGATTTCTTCAGATTAAGAGAAATTATGAATTTCCCGCACTTACTAAAAACTGTTCTAAGATGTTTTAGATGGGAAAATTCAAAATTTGAGAAAACAATAATATCATCTAGATAAATCACCACAAAATTATCTCTTTTGTTAGCAAAGCTAATGTCCATTGCGCACTGAAAAGTGGCTCCTACATTCATGAGTTCGAATGGAACTTTACAATACATGAACGTACCCAATGGTGTAGTGAAGGCAATATTCTCCTGATCTTTTGGGTAGACCAAGATCTGATTGTATCCTAAAAACTCATTTAGCATGGAAATCCTTTCTGAACCAACCACCTTCTAGAGCATGTGATCCATTTTTGGTAAAGGATAATTATCCTTCATTGAGACTTTATTTAAATTTCTGAAATCCACACATAGGCAAATTTCCCCACTTTTCTTTCTTACTCGCACCAAGTCTGCTACCCAATTGGAAAATCTGAGTGGAATGATAATTTTTGCAGCCAAAAACCTATTTACTTCTTTCTCAATCAGTGGTAGTAGTTTTATATTGATCCTTCTTAACTTTTGTTTGAATGGCTTCTCATTCTCCTTAAGTTTTATAGTATGTTGAATAATGGACCGATCATAAATTTTCAAATCTTTGTATCTCTGAGAAAATATATCAGTGAATTCCTTCAATAGTTCTACATACTGTGTTTTCTGCTCTCTTTTCAAAGTGATGGAAACTTTGAAAAAATTTGGGTCACTTTAGGTTCCCAAATTGTAATGCTCCTTCTCCCCCTCAATTGACAGAATTCTTGGCTTCAATGCTACATCATTAGAATCAAATAATCTTTCTAAAGGTAATAAGCCTCTAGGAATCAAATTATTACTAAGCTGAATAATTTCCTTTCCTACTACAACATTCAAATAAACTGATATTTTAAAACTTTCATCTTCACTCCTTTCTACCAGAGTGTTAAGGAATTCATCTGTCCTCCCTAGAAATCTTCTAATCTTCTCATCGTCTTCAAAAACACGCCAATGATTTGTATTATCTAGAATTGAAGGTTGGTGTCTAACATTTATGTCATGTTTTTCATTTGAATACAATAGATCTATGAATGTGCTAGCAACCTTTGCCAGAGCATCTGCAATTCCATTCTTCTCTCTTGGTATCAATGATATTTCATGTTCAACAAAGAAGTTAGAAAACAAATCCCAAATTTCATTTCTGTAAGTTCTCATTCTTGGATGCTTAGTTTGACCGACAGATTTAACTTGTTTCACAACCAGCTCCGAATCTCCAAAAATGTGAAATTTTTGTGCCTTTTACTCTCTTAACAGATTTCAACCAATAATGAGAGATTCATACTCCACTATATTATTTTTACACTCAAACAAAAATTTATAATAATGAAATAGAATTACACAATATGGTGGATAAATCCACATACCTGCTCCTAAACACTTCTCACATGTGGATCCATCAAAGTATAATTTCTATACCTCCCATGAAGAAGTATGAATATGTTCTTGTTGAATATCAATTTCATTGTCTATTGATGTTTCTCCCTAAAAAAACAATCGTCGAAAAATATTTGTGATGCAACCTCCATGTCTACTACATATATTGGATGATTATCTGGTTGCATTTCGCTGCTCATCAGATAGGCCATTTGAACTTCTCAGTAAAGGGTTTTCATTTCACCAAATAATGGTATAGAAGCATAAGTCATGTCCACATGTAAAATTCCCCCTAATCTTGTTGTCCAATATCAGGATAATAACATGCCAAATCTAGCAGGAATGTCTGATACTACTATATCCATCAAAACACTTTTAGCAAGAATTTGACCTAAGGTGATAACTAAATCTTTAATCAACCTTAAGAATTTTACCTTTCTGGAATCAAACGAGAACAAATGTTTATATGGTCTGGTAATTTGAGGTCCTCGATGTTCCATGATTGATTTGGGCATGATATTATGTTAGGCTCCAGAGTCTAACATTGCGTTATGAAGAATCATATCATGTACAATTAGACTTACACAAAAAGGAGGCATGCCATTGTTTGTACTTGACGTGTGGACTGAATACAAATTCTGGAGCATAATCATCTAAGTTCAAAGAATCTTGTGAAACTATGTTGACTTGATCAATCTCTACAATTTTAATCATAGTAGAAATTATTTTCCTATATTGCTCATTTCCTAAAATTTTAGCAAAAGGAATGGATAATTTAACCTTATTGATTTTATACTCTAGATTAAAATTTGACTGTAATTTTTCTGCATCTTTGGTCTCCTTTCTTGCTTCTTTTGGATTGTCATTGTTTGGATCCTCTGGCCTCTTTAGTATCTCTTTTCTAGGTTCAACTTGTTGTTCGACTGTTGTCTTTTATTGCGGAGCTTTGATAAGAACATTTTGGGTTCCAAGGTTGCACTGTCTTTGAAAATATGCCACTGCATTATTGTACCCCTACTGATAAACAATTGAATCACAGAGATGAACATTGTCTTTTTCTCCTGAGCATCTAGGAGAAAGGTCATGTTCTTATTTGGTGGAAAAAACTTGGGTCTCCTTGTCATTGAAGCACCCAATGTGATGGTCTTCTTCTTCATTAGTATCTTTATCTACAAATGATTCTGGAAAATGAGGCCGAACAATGAGCTGTTGTTCTTCATGAGATTTTTTCTCTTTGGGATGATTTTGAGTAGCCTAGGGCCTCTTGAAATTTAGATTTATGAGTTGAGGTTGATTCTCATGGGGAGGGGTCAACTTATCCATTAGTTTCTCCATAGATTTCAACATCACATCAAATTTCAAGTCAGGGGATGAAGATGACTCTTCTTTGTAACCTACTCTTCTTTCAACCTTCATTTTTTCCTTCTTTGCCAATAAATTTGCCTCCACTCCAATTGCATTACTCTGTATTTTCTCTTAAGTAGTAGGGCTTCTCTCACAGAGTTGATAAGCCAACTTGACATCAAAGAAATCAAGATAATGTAACAAAGCTAAAATAGGAAGGGGTTTGATTTCAATTGGAATAGAATTATAAATCTTATTAAATCTGATTGTGAATTATTATACATATTCTCCCGGGTTTCGTTTGAGTGCATTATACTCGGCTAAAATCTGCAATGGGTTATTCTTCACTTCCCATTTCGTGAGAAACAACCGCTCAAATTCTTGGAAGTTATTAATAATGGCTACAAGAAAATATGTGAACCATTTCTTTACCTCACCATATAGACTTTGTGCAAAAAGCTTCAATTTACATCATCATGGTAAACTTCTCTTTAGATCTATGAAATCGTTGAGTTTGTCTAGATGTTTTTGAGCAATATAATATCTAGTCCCATCAAACTAGATAAGACACTATCCATAATTCAGTGGGAGATCATGGACCTTTGCTGGAAGATTCAAAGGGGCATATCAGCTAGCCATAGGTCTACAATGTGAAATTGTGCTAACAACAGGAGTAAAGGCAACATAAGTTACAGGTAATGGGATTGTTGGAATAGGCTTTTGAAAACCTCTAAATGACAGCTGAGTAGTTGGGGTAAACAAATATGGGATGAAATAAGGAAAAGTAAGAGATTTAGCAGAAACTTCTTGAAGTTCTTGACTTTTTGTTCCAATTTTTGAAAGTGAGCCCAAATCTCAAAATCTTGGGGTAAAATCTCTAGTTTTGGGATAAAGGACCCAAGGGTAAAGGTCTTAAGATCCATTGGATCTAAAATAGTTTCTGACAAATTACTCTCAAACTTAGATCATAGTAAGTTACTTTCAAATTTAATATCTAGCACTAAGTCTTCAAAAGTTTCAAGTTTTATAGATAGAGAGAAAGATCTTTCTAAATCGACCCTGCCTGTTTCCTTGGGAGTCTTTTTCCTGAATTTTTTTTTTGGGCTTGAAAAAATATGAGGTGGAATTGGATCTAGGTTCCTCCAAGTATGAACACTTGTATGAGCTATAACAATAAGAACCCTTCAGATCATAGTGTGGAGTTGCCAAAGAAAATCTCTTGTAACCAAATGAATATACAAATCTCTGTTTGTCCTCAGAGAACTGATTTTCAACAATAAAATTGTTAGGGGAAAAATATGTTTTTCGTTCCCCAACAACGATGCCAAAATGTTATCACTCAGGGAAAACGTTGGCTATAGGGAAAAACCCTAAGGTAACCTCAGAACCTCTTTTAGGTTGAAGGTGATCCTTCAAACCGGAGAGAGATTTCTCCGTAAAACTCAACTACCTTATGGTTACTGTAGTAGAAAGTTTTTTTCAATTGAGTTCAGGTGGCTAGATTGGTTGGGTGATCTTCAAAACCATTAGGCATGGAGTCCCGCTATTAAAAGAATGAGATCACAACCCCAATGAGAATTTTTTGCAAAACATGAAAGTCATAAGTCCTTTGACTATTTGGGAGATTTGGAAGAAAGAGGATTGAAGGAAAACAAAGTTTATAGAAGATTAGAAACAAATATTAACGACTAATAATTTAAGAGAGGAGCTTCAATGAAATCCAATATCATAAACTAACATTCTCACACATTGAAGGAGACAATTACATAACAGAGAAAATACTGGCTGGGAGAAGTAAACATGAATTTCCTACTAAATTCTCATCAAACACTATGAATACATTCAAGATTGCTCAAATATATTTGGGCTACAACTGTTTTTCCAATAAAAGGTAACCTCGTTTACATATTCATGAAGTTTTTATATAGTGCTTTACATAACAATTTTACAAAATAATAGTCATCCCATAATTACAAAAACCAAGATATCTTAAAATATCTTTCAAGTTCATGTATGCAAAGATAAACTTAAAAATATTATGTATTTCCTAGAATAACTATAGGAAATTATATTTGTATTTAGGAAAAAATAAATATATGTCAATTGCCTCCCTTGAAAGTAGATCATGTCCCTAAACTGTAGTTTAACATTTCTGTTATCATAACAGGTCCCTTTGCAACAATCCATCAAAACTAATTCTTCGTTCTTCTTCAATTCTGCTGGAAAATATTTAGCCTTCAAATCTAGAAATTAGTTTATTAATGTTGATCCTTTTTCCTTGAATCTAGACTGGTTGCAGTTGTTTTCATAAAATCTTATCGACTCTCCATTTCAAACTACCATTCCCCACTTTTTATGTGATTCAACAATTGTCAACCCATCCATCTGTTAGCATTTCTGTATGTTCTTATCAGATCCCATTATGTTGGAGTTGCAACTCATTGGGAATTTTATTCTTAAAACATTATGAAAAAATATTTCCGATGTTCCCTTGACCCCTTTTGTTTATCCCTTTCCTGCATTTATTTGGCATAACATTGAGGGCTATGACCACTGGCTTAACCTTGAGGTGCTAGGAATTTTATTCACTTCCAGGGTCTATTTTCCTTTGTTAAATGCTTTAAACTCTTAGTTCTTTCAGTCTTAATGACCATGTGCCAACCCCAATATTAGATCCCCCTCCAAACGAATTTTTTTAAAGTGGAAAGTGTTACAAAGATTCGATATCCTCAACCTCTGATACACTGACCTCCGATATGATGTAATCACTGCCATGTGGCATGTCGTGAGTGGTGACATGTGTCACCCTGATTTTCCTCCTTAGGACACCTCAAAATGCCAAAATTCCTGCTACGTGTCCCTCTGTACCGCCACATCATGCTGACGTCAGATGAACCATAGCTTTATCGGAACCAATAATATTCCACCACCTGCCCCACTAGAGGAGAGAGTAAAGGCCCGCCGACCTCGGGTTTTGCAACGAAAATCCTTTGTTAACCTGTATTGGTGTTCCCTGATGATTTAACACTCTTAGTGCTTTGCTGACATTTTAACACTATCGACGCTTTTTCATATTGCAACTTCGCATATCTCAACATTTGAAAGTTCTCACCCATCACATATGTGATCACCGATTGTCGATTGCAGATATTCCCTAGATATGCGATCACTGATGTGCGATGTGCAATCGCCAATATATAAGATTTGTCGATGTGCCGATATGCCATATGCCGTGGATATGCGATCATCAATGTGCGATGTGTGATCATCGATGTACAAGACCTATCAATGCACTGATAACTAATTCACTGGTAAGCAATATGAGATATTTCCCAAACCTCCGATATGCCTTAGATCTCCGATCACCGATCACCAATTGCCAATTGCCATTGTGAAATTTCTCCTTCCTTTCAAAGGATTTAAACCCTTAAACTTCAACAAGCCATATCTTTTGATCCAAGAGTCCATTTTTGGACTTCCACATACCCTTGGAAATCTTGTTCAGAGCACTTTCCAATGGACAGGGTCCAATGTAGGCTTTGAGTCCTTATGCTGCTTGGAAAATGACTGAATGCTTCTTTGCTTATTTACTTGGATTTCCAAAAAATGTTGATAGACCTGATATCAAGAAAATTCCCTTGTTTATTACAATTTTAAATACTGACACTACAATAGTCAATGTTTTCCAAAAAATATTAAAAAAATGTGAAATGTTTATTGTGATAACAAGATGCATAATTCATGTGCAAGGACTCATTTGGGACATAAGTAAATTGTTTTATCCACCAAGTGTTGTGGATATGTGCACGGATGTGCATTCATAAATTCACACACACACACACACATTCATATGACATCTACTTTTTTATTCCACCAAGTGTAAGTCCCAATTTTTTCATATGAATTCATCATAACATACAAAATTGTGTTCATGATGTGGGTATGAATTAGTAGCAAGACAATCAATTCAAAATATCCAAAGATGCATTTAACATTAGAACTTTATAATCCATGCTTGATTTTCTCAAATATTTACCCTACAATAACAAAATGAAATACAACTCCAATATTACAAGTTGGATTAGGTGGGTATAATGGTCCATATAACTACATGACAATGAAAAGGTGTCACTTCTATGTAAGTGATGATTGTACCCACAACATCAATTATGTTCAATTTCTTTATATGTTTTTACGATTACTTGATTGTTAGGGATATTACCACTTTATCAGTGTTGGATTTTATTAGCCCCCATGATGGGTGTCTAAATATGATTCTTGTTGACATGATCAAGGTGAAATGGGATCAACCACTTTGTTGATTGTTCAATACAACAAGAGAGCATTTATATTGACATGATTCTTACTTCAGCCTCACAGTGTTCATTGTAGACCAAGGAAAATTATGGAAAATCATAATGGTTTGTAGTGGTGCCTTGTAATGCAGATTATAATGGCATTTTGGCTCCTCCATCTGGCCTATTTTAGTTACCGATAATCTATCCTTAGGAGCATTTGTTAAGGGGAGAAATGAATTATGTCTCATTGTTGTAGAGTAGTTATACTGATGAAACTTTTCCTGTTATCATAATCCTTAATTGGACTGCTTCTAGGTCTAACTTGGCATTCTTAGAGTTGGTCTATATGTCTCACAATTGGATTTACATTTGCCTACCCTCGGATTCCTTTGATTGTAGGATTACTTTGGCACTTCTAGTGGCCCCTGACTTTGTCGTTATGATGTGACCTTCACAGAGAATCCTTTTCTTCATCATAATCCATCAACTCTATATGTTCAAGCTCATTTCGATACTTGGTATGGATATATTAGGATGTATAACCTCTTCTTATTATTGACAATGAATCGTGGAGTCCTCCATTCTTAGTTGGCAGTGAAAATATTAGTGAAATAGTTAGATTCAAGCTTAGACCAGTGGGTTGGGGTTCATAATTTCCTTCAATCCAAAATTTATTTAATTATGAATTGTGGGGTGATTATATGGTACATGCTACTATCATGGTATTTTTTTGTCAAATAGGTCATGGGCCACCATGGTTCACAACAGAGTGTCTATTGGATTAGGGGGTCTTGATCTAGGTTCAGAGTTAGCTTCACCAACCAACAAATCCCTACACTACTGGCCCTTTCAGAAACAACCCACGTAGCACTGGCTACAGTATCACCCAAAGCAGTATGGGGGGATGTAATAACCAAGTTTCTGCATATAGAGACTAGTGTGATGTCTTCCAACACCTCAGATATGCCTTTTTGTAGATGGATAACTGCTTAGGGAATGCTACTACAACTTTGTTAAAATATCCTTCAAAACTCTGCGAAGGCCTACGATTAGTCTTTGCAGACCTTTAATAGTTGACCTATCTACTTACGTGCATCAGAAAGCAATCCTAAATTAGTGTTTGTGCAAATTTACTTAAGTTATTAGTAAACATCAGAGAATGCATAAGAGCCTTCACAAAAATACTTAAACATGCATTACGTACATTATTGACACTTATTCAAGAGAATCGTGCAACATTCAACCAATAATTCATAAAACACATCATTCATCGACAATATATAGCAGCAACAAAAGTAACATAAATACACATGAATTCTTTAGACATTGTCTTTATTTATCTTCAATTCAGGATTACAGACTCAAAACTACCCTGCGCACTCAGTTGCAGGGGTCTGTGCACTCAGCTGCGAACTCTACCTAGGCCTCTATCCACATAGCTGTAGAGCCTCTCTTGTCCTATCGACCCACTTCTCTTCGCTATCACTTCTCTTCTATCTACCTATTGCTCATTAATTCTATTGCCTTAGACTCTCTACGACACACTTATTTATAGCCTTTTTTCATACAATGCCATGGTCCATGAACCATGGGTGGATCTGAAAACCAACACAATTTTTACATAAAAAAGGGGCCAAACCCCTTTGAATCCTAATCATCTATGCACTCCACATTCACAAATCGGGGATACTTTACATTAATTAGAAAAATGTATCAAAACTTGGGTTATCTTAACCCCAAAATTGATCCAAGGGACCCCATCCCAACGGGCCCCCAACAAAAAGATCGTGACTTACTCTCGAGTCACTCAGCTGGTGTTGTGATCTTACTGTGAAGATCCCCTAGCTCCACTTGGAGCACTACAACTTTGGTAGTGCTCTGCATTGCTACCTGCTTGACTTCTTCAAACAATTGTTCCGTGGATGGTCCTTTAATGGCCAACCTCATCGCTTGTTGTTTCTACTGCAACCCTTGAAGCTTATTCCAAATAGTATTCATGACTTGATAAGCTTTCTCTAACCATGGCTGCAACCTGGCCTTTAGCAAGGCCTCCTTCTTCTATTCTTCCTCTACTTGCACTAGGAGCTATGTTCCCTCCTATAATTTAGCAAGGTACTACGCTGGTGCTATGGAGGATGCAGTTTCCCTGACTTGATCGTATTGCCGTTGAAGCTCCCTTAGTTATGTATTTAGTGTCTGCAGGTTTAGATCCTCCTATAGATTGGTCATTAACTCCATTTCTTGCTAAAATAATGTTGTATAGTCAGTGACTGTGGAATCTAGGGTGGTAATGCCTTCCTTTATCACGACTTTGTGCTGCTCTCGGACCTCAGGTGGTATTGTGGGTTGCAAATTTAACTGTCGCTCTATAATCTTCATGTTGAGCTTAAACGCGACTCGCCCAACCTCTACTTTAGCCTCGCATACACCAGTAGCTAGTTTTTTGATCTTTTCTTTTAGTTGTGCATCCTTTGGGATGTGAATTTCCGACATTGACTTCCATGCCTCTGCTACTGCTGACTCTAGTCGTGAACTATGAACCTGAAACATCTCCTTTTATTTCAGAACCTGCATCTTTTTCAGCAAACATTTGCTGATTATTCACTTTAATTTCACTAACAGCACTGAGTGCTTTTTGTTCCCTGATCCAAAGCTCTTCCACTAATCCCTGTAGTAATGCATGCAGTGACTCAAGTGATATTGCAGCAAGCTTCAGTCCCATTTTTGTGTCATTTTCAAGTAGTGTGCACTCTTCATCGGTTTTGGTGGGGAATGAGCCTTTAGGAAAGGGGAAGACTCTCACATCCTATGGCAGGGCCATCTCCATCACTATACTTTTTACCCATGCCAAACTGCCTTGTGCACTACTTTCTTTCCCAACATCTTGTTGGATCTTGGTTGCTTGGAGCTGCAACTCGAGGAGATCCTTTTGAATGTCCCCTAATGTCTATATGTACTGTTGCTCATGTTAGCACCTAAATTTGCCTTACGCTGAAGCAAGGAGCAATTCAGGGTAACCACAAACCACGCTCAGTCTGGTAGCTAGCCCTACCAGAACAAGAGATTGATCTCTCCGAGTCATGCTCAACGAATAAGTAAGTGAAATGGTCTGAGATGACTTACATTGAAATATTGATCTTAGGCTAGTAAGTAAATATAGATACAAGAAGAAATTTTTTATGAATGACTGAGTTTCTGGGATGGTATGGGACCAGTGAACAACAATGAACAGAGAATTTAATACAAAGGCACAGATTACTTCCTGAGGCAAGATAGGCGGAAAGTCTAGCAATTTAGTTTGAAATAACACGGAATGGAGAGATTGCTTAGGAGTGTGAAAAGGGCATGGACAACATGAATCCTTTTCAATGGAATAAGAACGTTGAAAATGAAATTTTCCCACAGGCAGAGCAATAAAAATGAATTATACCTTATCTAACTTAGAAAATTTCACTGGAAATGAATATGAAATGAACTGTGAAACATAACGAAAGACATATGAAACATAAGAGACACATTTTCTACACTCACAACCACATGAATCTCATGAAACAGAGCCACTGCCTTTCATTAATCCTCTATCAAAATATATAATGAAGAAACAAAGTTTCTTTCCCACAGTCTCCCAGAAATTACAAGCCAACCAACCCTTTCCAAATGATTTGCATACAATATATAGAATGTGCCATAAGGTAATAGAACACCCAAGCGTTGGGGAGTTTCTTGAATCATTACAAAATGGAGAGGGAAAGCCAACCATTAGCTACAGGTGTAGCATTACAAACATGACAAATGGCTTGGGTGATTGTTTGCCTTCCTTTACCACTTGGATAGAAGCCAATCTGGAGTGAAAATACTTTAAACTTTGCCTTATGTGCCAAGAAGGTGAAGTGTAGATGAGCGGGACCACTTGTGGAAAGTCGTGAATCAAAATTTCACGAAACGGAGGTAAATTTGGCCCTTTCCCTATATGCACCGCGCCACTTCCTATATGCACCACGCCACTTTGGAGGCTGTTTTGAGGCACCTGAAGGAGTCCAAAATGTTCCCAAGTGTGCTTGCTAGAAAGCCTGGCCTGTCTAATTTCCATCCCAATTGGAATTTTTGAATTTGGTGCTCATTTGCCCCTCCAAATCTTCATTCTCCCAAGACTACTTCCTGTGTGTTAAAATAGGGGCATAGAGGTCACATTTTAGGTGTTTTTGACCTCCTGGAGACTCAAATAATGCTCATATTTCTTGTCCAAGCACCAGTAGTCGTGATTTTTCATGATGAATCCAAAAATGCAATCCATTTCCAATTTGGAGCTCCCAATCCTAAGCGCAGTGCTAATGGCGTGGCACACAGGGAGAAAAAACCTGTGTTGTGATGAAAAAAATACCATGTGACCAAAATTTCCCCAAATTTCTTGAAATTTGGGCTGGAGGGTCTATAAGAGGCACTATGCTGGGCCATAGAGGCTTTAGGCAAGATTCAAAGCCAATCTTGCTCCTTTTTTCCTCTTTTGTCTCTTGGTTGCTCTGCTCAATTTTGCCTTCAAGTTCCTTATCCGAGCCTTTGAACTCATGTTCCATGCCCTGTAATGATAAAACATCCTCCTTAGTATGGTTTTTTCTCTATCGGCCTTCTCCATCAGTCTCTCAAGGTGTATGTTGATCCGCTCGAGCCAAGACTCACGATCATTGTTGATCTCTTGCTCTAAGGTAGTGAGCTCGATCCTCCTTTGCTGGGCAGCTTGTCGATTCTCACGGATGCTTTGCAGCTCCATGATCTCATGTTGGTCCTTAAGCTATTTGTTTCTCTACTCCAAATACCCAATGATCCATTTGGCTCTCTCCAAATTGAGTGACAAGTCTTGGATCTCCGTGTTCTGCTCCCGAATGGTCATCCTAAGTTTGGCACTCTCCACATCTGCATCATCATCCTGAATGAGGATGAAGTTGGCCTCCTGTTCACCTGATGGCCCCTCATCTTGTATGGGTTTCTTGTCCTTCTCCTGTACCTGTGTAGTCGATGCCGGAAGCGAGGCCCCTTCCACCCCGGGTGGAGATAACACTCGCTTTGCTGCTGCAAACAAGTGCCTACTCCCTCTCTGATATGTAATGAATACTGGCATAGTAGTGGTCTCATGGCACTCATATTGATGAGAAGGCCCACCTATCTCATGCTCTACCTCTGATAATACCTGTGAAGCACTGAAGAGGTCACGGGAGATGAAGTCCTCCCAAGAAATTCCCTGCAATCCCAACTAATGATCCACCAAAATCTGGATAAGGGCAAAGTGATAAACACTGTTAAGTTGCTGCTGAGTGGTCTTATGTTGCATGAAGGTGTTCATCCTCTCTATGTTCCTACAAATGAAATATGGGAGGTTCATCATCCACACCCTGGTAAAGTGCATGAGCAACCTGATGTGATAGGCATACATACGAGAGAACCTCCCCTCACAGCTGAAGTATTTCATGATAAATTTCATGAGTGGAGCATACTCATCTTTCAAGTATCTGAATGGAAAGACTCTTGTGAGCAGCCTCAAGAATCTGGCCTTAATGTAAGGCTCATAGTGTTGCCTATCCACCTTCTTTTTCTTATGCCACTGTTCTCCAACATTTGGTATGCCTGTTGCCACTGAGATAGTTTCGTGTGTCAATGTGAAGGTAAACCCGACCAAGATAGACTGACCTCCATGTAGGTGAAGCACATAAAGACAGGCCAACTCATGATGAACTTTAACATTAGCCACCCTTTGACAAAATTCAAAACATGATAGGTGCTGGAAGCATGACATGGCAAGAGGGTAGGCCTGCAATTTAGTGAGGGTAGTTGGCTCATCCCTAACATGTTTGCCACTCTTGTGATGTCTCTTAGGAGCCTGCTCTTCCGAGGATGAGTCACTTTGTGTCTCCATCTCATACTCTGATGAATGCTCTGATGCCATGATTGTTGTGTGTACTGTACTTAGGCTTCCCTTTGATGATGGTGTGAAGATGGGTGCTTTTGTGATATCTGCCACCAAGAGGAACATTGAAAAAAGGGAGTATTAGGAAGGGAGTAATATGATGGGAATAGGGGTTATGGGGAGAAGTTTGTTTAGGGATATGCAGGGGGTTTGGGTATTTGATAGGGTAGGGTTTTTGGGGTTTTGATAAGGTAGGGTTTTGGGGTGTTATGTTAACCAAAGAGTGGAGAGATAGGGGATATGGTTTGGTAGTGTTTTAGGGTAGGGATAATAGGAAAAATGAGAAAGGGAGGATAGGGAAAAAAGGTAGGAGAGGGAAAAATGGTAGGAAAACAGAGCCTTGGCATCAACACCATTATTATGAAACGCTAGCCACCATGGTTTTGATGTTTTTTGAGTGGTTGGTTTTATGAGTTTTGTGGCAATTAAACATAGCCATGAACCACCAGATCATTCATAAAATTTGATGAGAAAGCCGTGATATAGAGCCTACTTGTCAATTTGAGGGGCTTCACAAGCAATTTGAGGTGATTTGGCATGATGTCGGCCCTTTGTGGGTGTGCGCCGCGCACCAAACCCAGTTCTTCACGCCCATTGAAAACTTGCACTGTGGGGTGGCTCTATGTGCGCTGCGCCCCTCAGTGTGTGCACCGCGCTCTTGGAAACTACCTCCAACTTACTCTTAAACACGCACTTTTCTCTCCTAATCACTTTGCAATGTCTCCCTATGAACTTTATTTGCACAATGACTTTGATTTTGGTGGAAACTCGTATATAAAGACTTTGAAGTCATGGGTTAATTTGTTGCTTCTCCAAAAACACATTTTTCTAATGTTATGTTTTGACACTTTTTCACTGACTTAAAGCAACACTGAATTTCACTTTTCCCTTTGAAATTTTAGCTCAAATGATGAGATTTTCGGCACTCCTTGCAGGGATTTCATGACAGGGCATTTGGCCATGGAAACCATGACTGCACCTAAAGAAATCAACTGACGACTTTTTTGAAAATTTTATCACAAATGACACTGTTTGACTTTTCTTCAAAACAGAGTTTTGAAGAATAGTCGAAGTCTATCACCATGACGATGAAACTCTCTAAACCATAGCTTTGTAAGGGCCTCACTCTGGCCTTCATGGCTTAATTGGACATGATTGAAGACCAAATTGATTAATCCCTAGACCTAACTATCGAAAATGACTTTTGTCCTTTAAAGGACCAGACCTTGACTATCATGGACTTTAGTGATCATTGACAAAATACCTGAGCCAGCAGGAGCCAGACATGAGGGGAAATGGCTAGCATGACCTTTTCTGTCAGATTATGGCATGCCCTAGCGGAATGCAGCTGGGTGAATGGAGTGGGACACCTAAAAATGAAATTCATAAAGAGTTTTGATCTCTGACGGAG
>APFE030188043.1:40717-59958 GCA_000404065.3 Pinus taeda | reverse complement strand
ACAAATATAAGAAATCACTAAAAAATATCCGTTCACATTTCTTAGCTACACTGGTTAATGTTAGCTAAATTAATAGTGGTTAATAAGAAAATAGAATCATATAAGCTTGTCTTAGGAGCAGCTAATAAATCAAGATGTGAAGTGGATAAATTAATTGCGTGGTTAGGCACATGTACTTGAATAAATTTTGGTGAATAACAACCACCTAATAAATTATCTATTTTTATGCAAAAGATTAAAGTTATATATTAAAAGTTGCAAACAAAAAAGTTCAAATTAAACTCAAAATGGAGAATAGCAAGGAAAGTGTGAGAATGTACAATAATGGTTTGACTGCATGCATGTACTTGCATAAATTTTGGTGAGTCACAACCACTAATAAATTATTTATTTTTTATGCAAAAGATTAAAGTTATATATTAAAAGTTGCAAAGATTTTTTTTTCAAATTAAACAAAAAATAGAGAATAACAAGGAAAATGTGAGAATGTACAATAATGGCATGACTGCATGTTAATACTTGTCGTCAGATTATATAAAATTAGTCTTCACTAATTAAAAGAAGACCTTAAAAAAAAACAAAGATTATATAAAATTAGTCTTGACTAATTAAAAAAAATCTTTAAAAGAAAATAAAGAAAAATTGTTTTACTTATACAGAGCAAGAGAAGGCTCTTTGGTTGAGTTTTTGTAAATATAAAAAGATTAGTGGATGCCTCTTGCATTAATGAGAAATAAAGTCATGATAAGGCATACCAAGAGGGATTAATGAGATTTGGTATCAAGCATAGTAAATGATGAAGAACAGGATAAAAAGATTTTAAAACAAGACAAAGAGATTAATGAGATTATGGATCAAAAACAGAGCACAAAAATCTAAAAACACTATATACGTACCGAAGAGGAGACACAGTAAAAAGAGGAGACAATGAAAATAAAGATGAGGGCAGACCAATAATATATCAAAAAAAAAAGTAATGATAACATAAAGATTTAAAAACAAATTGAAAATAATTTTTATAATTGAAAATTGAAAATGATATTCTTAATAAATTAAAATGGTTTTTTAATTTAATATTTTTATAAAAAATTAAATCATAAAGAATTTATAAAAATAATAAATAAATACTCAGGGAAACTAGCTGATAAAAAATAATAAAAAATAAAAATAAATATTCAAATTTTCTATGTAAGCTTGCTGACCAGGAGATAAAATATCAATTATTGAGCATTATAACATACCTAAAGATGTAGAAACATTAAACCAGGCAGTCACTGAAGGAAGAGACGTAGTATTGCACCATCGGAAAGGTAAATACAGGTTTAGCTCCTATGTAAATACAGGTTTAGAAAGCGGGAGAGAGAGCTCGCTTTTTTAGTTTTATATTAATTTGGAAATGCTCTCAAATATAATGATTTAGGTGAGGGAAATAATGTCAAAAGAGGGTACAAAAAAGAGGAGGAAGAGGAAGAGAAGAGAGGAAGAGGAGAGGAAAGGAGAAGAAGAAGAAAAGAAGAAGAAGAAGATTTTTTTTTAGTTTATATTAATTTGGAAATGCTCTCAAATATAAATTAGTTTAGGTGAGAGAAATTACGTCAAAAGAGGTACAAAAAGAGGAAGAGGAAGAGGAAGAGGGAAGAAAGAAGAAGAAGAAGAAGAATAAGAATAATTCTATTTTATCCATAGAACAAGAAACATAGAAGAAGAAGAAGTTTAAAAATTCTATTTTATCCATAGAACAAGAAACATACCTGTCACATTAACATGGTATAGCGGGAGAGGGGGCTTGCTTCTTTAGTTTTTTTCTGGTATAACATTAACATGGGATTCCATGTTCTCACATATAATGATTTAGGTGAGGGAAATCACATCAAAACACGGCAGAGAAATCAAGTCAATTGGAGGAATGACAGATTGGTAGGGCGAGTTATGGGGTGAGGGAAATCAGGTGAAAACAGGAGAGAAAAATCAGGTCAATTGCAGGGATGACAGATTGATAGGACGGGTTATGGGTTTTGATGAGGAAAAGGAAGAGCAAGAAAATTGAAAATTCTACGCTAAATATAAAAACAAATTATGAATATAATATAAAATAAATACAACAAACATACCTGTCATGGACTGTTACAGCTTTCTCGTTCCCTCCTCTCCACTGTAAATGTTATGAATCTCTTGTTCCCTCCTCTCCACTATAAATACCTCCATTTATACCATCGAACAACAACTTCTCGCATTCGTCCATGCATCCATTCTCACTGATCCACAAAAGAGAAAGACCCACAGGAATAACAGCCGTAGACAGGAAGCACTTCCACTGCCAATACAATGAAATTCCCAACACAAGAAAAAGAATTTTTACTGCAAATACAATGAAATTTCTCTGAAAGAAAAGAAATGATGAAACAACTCTGCTCTTCGGTCATCCCTTCCTGCTGCTCTTCTTGATCCATATCGGAGAAATGGAATTTGAATGATATGTAGTGTTTTATATCAAAAGCAATAGAGGAACCCAACCCAGAGTAAAACAAAGGAACATTGACATACGACATACAAATGCAATTAGAAAAAGAGGATGTGAACAAAAGAGCTTGGAACTATTAGTTCAGAGGCTCTTCAGTCATCCCTTCCTGCTGCTCTTTTTGATCCATATCAAAAGCAACAGAGAAACCCAACCCAGAGTAAAACAGAGGAACATTGACATACTACATACAGATGCGATTAGAAGAAGAGGATGTGAACAAAAGAGGCATAAAGATTCCCTCCCTCGGTATTTCAAAAAAAGCTTGATTGACCGTTAAAGGAGCGGATCACAGCTCACCACAACGTCTATAACAAAAAAAAATACTCGAGATTTCTTAACGAAAAAGCTTGAAATGTTTTTTAGGAAATTCTTTTCACATCCACGTCATCTATCCACGTTGGTGCAAACCAATTGGGTTTTCTTAAATTTAAGTTGGAATCTTTGATATCCCGTAATAAGTACAGAGCACTTGGGTTCTCTTAACGAAATTATTTCCACATTCTCTTAAGATGGAATCTTTGACATTGGGTAATAAGTACTTTATGTAATTTTGGCGTGGGCCTCTGTGGTCCTCCGCTGTCTGCGTTCAACGATTAATATTACAAGATTATTAGAAAAGTAGTGACCGTTATGTTTCTATATTAACCCATATATTGACGGGGCTTCATTGAGCGGTTTATATATATATATATATAATATAATATATATATATATATATATATATATATATATATTATTTATTTTATTTATTGAAACTTACTTTTATACTAATTAATGTTTGAATTTATTTTTATATTAATTAAATCTCTAAATGATTAGAGGGAAAAGATTTTTTCAGATTTTGTTTTGATTAATTTTAATTAATATTTGGTAAAGATTTTTAAAAATTTGAATTTAAGTTTTATATGTAGAATTTGAAAAGAATTTGAGGGCATTGAATCCAATTATACATTCAAAAATATAATTTAAACAAAAAAAATCATAATCTTGCTCGAAATTGAATCACCAAATTCTAATGAAAAATACTATTTCATCGATAAGTTAAACTCTGCCCTAATTTAATGCGATTTTCAACTCAAGATCAAGACGAGATAAAACTTAATTTGCAAATTTACACTAGAAATTCGTTCCTTTTAATTCTTGGATTGCTAATTTATGCATTTATAACATCTATAAGTTAAACTTTGCCCTAATTTAGTGTGATTTGCAACTCAAGAACAAGATGAGGTCAAACTTAATTTGTAAATTTACATTAGAAATATGTTCTTTTTAATTCTTGTATTGCTAATTTATGCATTTATAAATCCACTGCATATACAGACTTATTGGATATTACATTTTATTGTATTTAATTTTCTTTTTGTTTTTGCTGCTTAGATTCATCCCCTTCTGCATTAATGCATATATAATATTCTCATCCATATATGAGCTTTTTTCCACCTAATTACTTGAATCAATGCAATAAGATTTTGCTTCTTAGCCTCATTGTTTTAGTTCTTTGAGTTGAGCTCTAGATGCAATATCCAACGCTTCTCCTCTAAATGGCCTTCAATGTTACAATGGTTTTAGTAGTTGTTTGGATCTTTGCACCAACATGCTATTGCTTATGTATTTTTGTCTTTTCCCCCTTTCCCCTTCTTCTCCTTCTAGAAAGCGTAATGGTGATACCTCTACTTTGACCCAATTTATCTCCCTTTAATTTTGTGTATGTTCTCTGGCTATTGTGGATGTAAATGAGCCTCATCATTGTTATGGGTTTGAACATCTCTTACTTCTACAAATGACTATTTAAACCCCTCATATACTTGAGGAGCATGAGTGGGTTCTTTGGATAGATATAAAAAATTATTTCATCTTCATCAATTTTGTGTAATCCTATACACTCAACGCTTGTCTTTGCTTGAACTGATTCCACCGAATCCACTAGTCCTCTAGATACCCAATAGGGTAGAAATGTGACTTTATAAGAGTTTTGAAATATTCCCACTTAATCACTAGAGGATCTCCCTCCAGTATTAGGGTTTTCGTGTGGCTTTCCCACCATGTCTAGGTGTGGCCCTCTAATTTTAGATGATAAAATAAAAATTTTATGTTCTTCCTCTATGTCAGGAAGACTAAAATAAATCTCTAACTATTGTAATTAGTGATTTCGATTCAAAGCATCAATCTCACCTTATATGGCTTCATGTAGACCTCTGTTTCCATCTTGAAAGAAGACTATGAATGGTTCGTCATGCATGAACTACGTTGTTAATTTTTGTGTTATTTCTTAGATTTCCTCTCTGGTCCATCCCTATTCCCCGAATTCCCCTTTGATTTGGCCTCTAAGTTGGAACGCCCATCTTCATTAATTCCCAACTCGTTCTCAATATTTTCCATAAAGATATTCAAATTATGGTCGATATCAACATCTTGTTCTTCTAGTCTTGAAAAGCTCTCCTTTGACACATATCAAGGGCTTTTAATACATTTGTTGGCCATAGGTGGGGTTTTAGAACTTTATGTTTAAACTAATAAAGATCCCCTGGAAAATCCCACAAAATACCCAAAGCCACCTTCTCTGATACCAATATGATTCATAAGCTGACTTGCATATTACGCTAGAGAGTTCATCACAACACATCCGATAAAATTATACTTAAAATATGAAATCTATACTATCAAGGTTATCTATACTTCTAGATTTATTATGCTACATTTTCTAGTGTGCAATAGATGAAATGTGGAAAATAGAGAATACACACAAATACAAGGCACTTCACTACTACAAAAATAATTTTAGGGGGGCATTATCTGCCTCCAAAAGTGGAATTGGGGGGGAGCGGGGGTTAGCATTAGGGGAAGTTTTTCAAACCCCCTTTAAGAGATATGAACCACCCCCAAAAGTGGATATTTTGGGAGTGGTTCCAACTACCTCCAAAATTCATCTTTTGGGGATGGTTGCAAATCACCCCAAAAAACCACTTTTGAGGGCGGTTTACAACCCCCTTGAATAGTGACCTTTGGGGGAAATTTTTTAAAACCCCCAAAAGCATCACCTCTATAAACATGAAAGGGTGGGATCAGTTGATAAGACCTATATTTCCATTTTCAAGCCTCAAACAAATGATACATCTAATGTTCACTCATGCTTGGAAAATAACCAAACATATTCACGATGAATGATTCAATATTGGAGCTATAACGATAACAATATTAGATCTATAACAATAACAAAAGAAAAAATAATATAAATAATAAATACAAAACCAAAAGCCATTTCTTATAATTATCTATTGGATTTTGGATGTGCGAGAGAGTAGCTATGAGCATTTTGAAAATGAGAGGCAATACAATGATGGCTTGATTGCACATTTTTGGACGTAGAGAAGGTCTATCACATATAAATTTGTAAATAGATAAAGATAGTGAGTCATGGTTTAAAAACAGAAAGTTAAACAAACGAAGGTATCTACACTGATATGTTTTTTACATAGGTGGATGGATGCTTTTCGAATTGTAGATTAATAGAATGCTTCAAGGGGAGGAGTGATGCGGCTATATGAATCCAACTGAGCAAAAGTTTTCCAAGGGATTAATGGAATTGGGTACCAAGACCAGAGAGAAAAAATTAAAAAAAAAATTATAAATAAGGATCTAATGGGATTAGGGATCAATAACGAAGCAATGGTACTTAAAAAAATGAATAGTTAAGAGGAATTAATGGGATTAATGACCCAAAATAGAGAAAAAATATTAAAAGACATAGTAGATAAGAGATTAATGAGAGAGGACTAATAACATAACATAAATATTTAAAAACATTAGGCCAAGTAGTTATAGAACGAGGAGACACAATAGAAATAAAGTTGAATCTATTGTATATGTTTGCACCTTTAGAGACGAACTCTATATGACTCATCAAAACATTGAAATATAAATATAGGTTTAGCTCCATGTCGACGTAGAAATTGAGAGATATGGCTTTCTTCTATAGTTACAATTTGGTATTTGATGTTGTCATAGATAATAATTTAGTTTATACATTTAGCTCAAGTTATATCAATTAAAAACAACTGAGGGGAAATCACGTCAAAACATGGGAGCAAAATGAGGTCAATTACACGAATCATAGATTAATAGGGTGGATCATGGGCTTTGATGAAGAAGGACAAGAAAATTCTACTCTAATCTATGGAACCAAAAATGAATAATAAATCGTGAATATAAAATAAATACAACAAACATACCCTTCATGGATCAACAAATATCATTGTTATTTCTCTTTGGTTCCCTCCTCTCCCATGTAAATACCTTAATTAATTTGATCCAACTTCTTCAATTAATGACATCAAACAATTGTTCCCTTCATTCATCCATATATCCCTTCTTTTTCCTCCTCTTGATGCATTTCCAAAACATAAATTCAACCTCAAATTCACATAATATGCAATTTTATATATTAGAAGCTATAAAGATAGACATAACATAACACTCAGACAATACAGAAACTACAAACATAAAATTACAGCCACACAAACACAAAACCCTTCCATGGAAAATATAACAAAATTCCTGCAAATATATATATATATATATATATTTGATCTACCGTTAAAGGAGGAGGAGATTACATTTTGACTACTACATTAACAAGAACAACTTGAGATTCTTTTTAAGAAATTATTTGCACATAAAGTAGTTGGGTTTTCTTAAATTTTGAATATCCTACAAGTTTAGGCTTGAATTTAATGTGTAACCTGTCTTGCTTGGTAATAGGTACTTTATGTAATCTAGCCTAGGCTCTTTCTGGTCCGTTCTTTCTACATTCTACAATTAATGTTTCAAGGTTACTAGAGAGGCATTGAGTGAAGACAGGTCGTTACATTTCTCTATTTCTTCCATCTTTATGCATTAAATATATATAACATGTATCCATTTAGTTTTCAATAGTAATGAATTTACTCTTAAGTTTGACATGCATTTTTTAATTTGAAAATCACAAGTTTTTTTATATGAAACTATATGTTCACCCATTTCCAATGTGATCGGTAACTCAAAGTTACGATCAAGTCAAAATTAATTACATCCATAAACATATTTCTTTTGAAATAGAGATTACATAATTTGAATTTAATTATCAATTATTGTTAGGTTTATGGTAGGAAATAAGATCCATTAAATATTATATAATATTTTTAGTAGTATACATAAATCAAGCGCTAAGATTTATGTGCAAAGTAGTTATGCATTTTTTTGTCATTTTAGTTAAATTGATTAATTAAAAAAATATCATATGAGCAAGTTTCATATGAAATGAGTTATGGTTTTATAGGGATGGGATATTGAGAAACCATGGGTTGGCCCATTGTATTATAACATAGCCTATTTATAGATTAAGAAACTCCATAATAAAGTGTATATAAATCTTCATGGATAAGAATATTCTTCCATGTTTTCTGAAATGTATATACGTTTACTAATAATAATAATAATATAGTTAATTTCGTAATTTTTAAAATTTTACAACATAAGATGTATTATAAAGTAAATGCTTTGTTGTTTATTATGGATTCATTCTTATTAAAATTTACTAACCATTTAATTTATATGATTGTTCTAATATGTAAATGTATATTAAAAATATGTTATTTTTATTTTTTGTATTGATAATTTAATTTATGCATTTGCAACATCTAAATGAAGCTAAAGCTATTACTTTCATAATCATATGGGCAATACTTATTTCAAAATACATGTTAAATATTTTTAAAGCTACTTTAATACTAAAGGTTTTAAATATTTGAAAATACATGTTATATAGAATTACTCGTGTGTTTATTTTTTGGTTAATTGTATGGGGAGTGAGATGATTTACCTTATTCTGGCTATTGGATTTGTTTGTTTAAAAAAATTTTGTGTAGAGTTTTTTTCTCAAAATAGCATGCACACTTTAATTTGTATAGTTTGAAGTGTAGAACGAATTTCGATTATTTTTTGCTTCTTGCTTAGCTTTGCTTTCTCTTTTTTTGTATATAATATATATTATATATAATATATCTATATATATATATATATATATATATTATAATATTCTTAATTTTTTTAAAGTTTTTTGATACCAATATTTAACAACTAAAAGCTTATCCTAGAAGAGGAGAAAGACAATTCATAGTTAAAAGAATGTATTCCTTAGACAAAACTCTTCTCCAAACTTGCATCCTTGTATTTTCGAAAAACCTATAATTTATTCTAGAGCATTATATGATCTTAAAGATTATTCCTTTTCACTATACCATAGATTATGTACTTGCCATATACAAATATATTTGCATGCTATGCAATTCCACTATAAAGTAGATGCATTGTCATTTTGAGAACAATTTTGTATTTATACATAATGTGATGGTCTACTCAAACTCTCGAAGGTTATATTATCTCTACCCATGGGTTGATGTTGTATTTCACATTACTACCATATATCAAGAAAAAACTCAACAAGTCTACACACTACACAATAAGAACTTTTACCAGTTTTTTTAACTATTGCAACCATATACATTAAATGACTATTATACACATCAATCCATGATAAGCATCAAAATACTTACAATACTGTGGGTCAATACCATAACTTATCAATACCACATGTTCAATATGACATGTGTTGATATGATGTTTTTTTAATTAAACAATTTGACATAAATTAATTAAAAGAGAATAGTTAACTTGGAGATAAATCTTAACCCATGATATGTGAATACTACTATGACTATTCTAGGACATTCCATGGAAGTTAAATCTATACCATTCACCTCATAATTATTAATAATTAAATTAAAATTGTGGGAATTCTATTCTCAAATAAACATGCTTATCAATCTAATAAGAAAAGTGTACAACGTAATCATTTAAAGCATTGCTTCTCTCCTTTATGACCTAGCTCTACTCTTTATTACTTTCGAGTTGGAAAATGTGTAACAACTTCGCTCTCCATCCACTGTGATGAATAATAAATCTCATCAATACTTTTAATGGAATTGAGAAACCTAGTTTATTTTATCTATAGTATGGTATCATTTTAGTGTTCTTGACATCATTGACAACTATAGCTCATTTCATTTATAGGTCATCATATTTTGTATGCAATAAGAAACAACACAACTTCGTTAATTTAAAGAAACATAATTCCAACATACCATAATTAACATAATGACCATAGACATGTGCATACATGATTAACAAGAATAAATGCTCAATTCTCATTTGTCTCTCTCTCTAGCTACAAAATATATAGAAATATTTTAGTCTACATTCACTAAATATAAAGGAAAAATAGTTAATTAGAGGAGTTCAATTTATGTTAAAAGACACTTCCATACAATTCACTCACACTATTTAGCCCAAGAATCATGGTGTTGTATTTTGAAACCATTTTTTGGTGTTTTGTCTTTTCATGACCACAATCATTTCCAAATATCGTCAAAATGTCAAGACAAAATGTTGAAATCCCAAATTTTGGGGTTTCATTCATGATAATTATGTTGGGTATCGATCTGTCATGTACTTCATTAAGCATTGAACTGTTTAGATGTTCCTTATGGTGATAAAATCACTATATCTATGTTTGGGGCTATTATAACAAAACTTCCATCCCATGTGAAGTGTGAGCCCATTCAAAATTCAAATTCTAATGTTTTTCTATACGTAACATAACATAGTTGTATGGTTATTTTGTTACCCACATAGGTTCTAGTGTGTATATTGATTTACTCTTTTATTAGAGATTAGTATTAGTATGTTGGGTTCTTATTTTTATTTTATTTTACATTTGTATGGATTTGGAATTTCTTCTATTTAGTTAATTAGCATTACATTTGAGGCGCTGTATTACTACATTCCAAATTTCTTCCAAAAGTTCTTTTTCTAGTCAGGAGTTCATTGTTGTGAGATCAAGTTATATAGGGAATCCATGCTCCTTAAAATTTTAGAATCAATTATATGTGGGGCATTAGAGTAGGTTACTTATGTCTTGTCATTGATAAGTATGTTTGTTTGTTTAAACATGAAAGGTCTACAAAATTTTTACATCTTCGGTGCAATGAGAAAACACAAGCTTTGGTACCCAAGTGATATGATCTATATCAAGAAAGACTATCCCTTATTTCCATCAGTTGTACTCCAGAAAGATCCATTTTGTAAGCATGGCATCGCAAGGATAAATATAATTTATATTTATCTAATATTAATATGCCGTTGTTCAAAATATGGAAACTGAGATGGTTAATTTGCATATGTGTTAAATAAGAACACATAGTTGTGTTTTCAATTCTCTTAGTCTCTTGTAGTACATACATCCAACATATCTTGAGTGATGTTGGAGTGTTATAGCATCATGATACTTACCTTAATTTTGTTAATAGAGAAATGAATTCAGGTGGTTAAAACTATACTTATTTATGGTTTCTATCTATGGATTTTCTTTTCCCATATTTTGCTACGAGCATTGAATAACACAACCACTTAGAGTTGTGTTTTCAATTCTCTTAGTCTCTTATAGTACATACATCCAACATATTTAGAGGGATGTTGGAGTGTTATCACATCATGATACTTATCTTGATTTTTTAGAGAATAAATGAACACAAGTACTTAGAACTATAATTATTTACAGTTTCTATCTAACGTTGGATTTTATTTTTCCCATATTTCGTAATGAGCATTGAATTTACTATGAATAGTGAAAATATTCTATGAGTTTTCTCCTTAACTATTGTTATGCCAAGACTTTGTACAAAGTGATCTTTCATTTTCTTTTTTAATTTCACATTAGTTCATTTGTTATACTTTGAAGTAGTTGGAGTTATTAGTTTATTTTTTTAATACCCATCTTAATAGGCTTCCCAAGCCGTCTGAGATGCAAGGAAATTATGTGTTAACTAAAAATTCCTTTTGTACATTGTAGAGTTACATTTGGGTTATGAGAATTATGTTACATGAACAACATTAGGTTTGTTTCAAGCATTATTGGACAACGATTTTTGGTTGTATTATCAACAAACCACTCAACCACGACCATAGATTTACTCTACCACCATAGGCATTTCTCACTGAACCCTATTTCTAACAACACAATGTATACTTAATTAATATTTTCATAGTTGAGGGTATCAAATCCTTCCGTAGTTTCCACTAGAAATACTACTATATACTATTAAGAAATTTCTTCAATGTGAATAATCAACGGCTATTATTGGCATATATTTCATATTTTGACAATTAAAATGTTTTCCTCTTAAATACCACAATATGATCATTCATTTAATATATTCCAGGTCAACATGGTAAACAATATGGTAAAATTAATTCAAATGTAGACACCTTAACTACAATTCAATAACAATTAATATTAACACATAACTCTTATCAAATATTTTTTAATTTAGAATGGTTCATTGCAATTCATTTTAATGATATGTGTGTGTGTAAATATCATTATGCCAAATGACAATTGTTCTATGTTATCTTTTTATTTTAGTTTCATTCAAATGTACCCATTCAAATATGACATGAGAAAATTCCAACATACCCATTCAATTCGAATGCATGTAACTAAAATAAAAAGAGAACTTAGAACAAATGTGATTTGGAATAATGATAACTATATATATAAATCAATTCATAATAAATCGAGGGATAATATATTAATGGTTTTGCCCCTTTTTGGTTCATTTAACAAGTTCACTGTAAAATATTATTCTTGGAAGGATCGTATACATTACACGAGGATTACAATTAAATAAATCAAATACAACTTTACAATTAACAAATTACAATTTATCATTTCAAGAGAACCATTCACCAAGATTGAGATTGGAAATCTATTGCCACTTCCTCTCTATAAATTGATGAATACCATGTTAGCCTCCTGCTATAGCAGGTTACCCATATTTCATGATTGACATTTTTACAGACCAAATATGTCATACTATGCATGCTGCAATGCTCCATATTTGCTTAACAATCTCCAAGCAGAGAAGGCTACTCAGAGTTCATCTAACTGCTTTCCAAATTTTGAGAAGTTATTCTAGTGTTGCACAATTTTCAGTTAAAGGGAGGTCCAAACAGCTTAATCTTAGTCTCCCTAGGTTTCAATTTCCTATTTTAGAATATAGAGAATGAAAATCTGTCCAAACAGCTTAATCTTGGCATATTCTTAGATAGGTAGAGAAGCAAAGGAGCCCAACTTCTTAATCTGGGCCCTCGGATGAAATAAAGGTAGTTTGTAGATAGGAAAGCATAAAAAAAGAAAAATTGAAATGATGGGTTTGCAAGTCTAAGTGCACCCAAACCAAAAGAAGAAAAAATGTTAGGTAAATAGGTTGGGTAGGAAGTTTTGAGGTTGCAGAATTTTGATTGCTGATCAGTTCCAGGTTTTCAGGTGTCATCTTTACTCAGGACACAATCACCAGGCAGTTCTATGTGAGAAGCTCAAAACAGGCATAACAAACTTCCTTTCTCCATCTCCCCCAAATCATTAACTAATTTCCCCAAAAATAGGTCAAGATCTGCTTGATACCTCTTAAAGTTTCATCATTTTCGTGACATTAGCTTGGGTGAAGATCTGCTTTACTCAAATAAATTCCATACTCTCTCGTTAAGGTTCTATCCCTCCGTTGCAGCCTAAGATCTCCCAAAATTAGCGCTTTCTTACCATGGCCATATTGACTACTGACATTATTATTTAACTCCCTATATTTTTCCCATCCCCCTACTAAAACTATGTAAATCATCCCTTATGTAAATATCCCTCCCCCTGGTTGAAAAATAACCATAAGTACCCCCGGGAATTGCTCAGTTTGTCTAAAACTTGGAAAGAACCCTCATGCTGCCCCTTCAAACCATCTTCTAAATGCAATATACTCCTTCCAAAGTATAAAATCCCTTTGCAAGTTATCGGACCCCTTCCGAGGCCTCAAATGCTTTTCTAAACGCACGTACTCACTCCTTCCGACCGCAATAGACCCTTGCCGATTTCCTTAACACTCTGCAGATCCTAGTAAGCCATCTCGCGTCGCCATATCGCAATATTCTCACCATATAGTCATGCCCAATCCATTGATTACCCGATGCGATATCGCGATATCGGCGATCGACAGTCGCAAGCATCGCATGTTCAAAGTAAGTACCTCCTCGTTCCCCACCTATGCGATATTGCTATCGCATCGGAAAAATTCATCGCGTCGCATTGAAGTATGAGCACCCCGCCACATCACATCTGTACCAGGGACCCACTGCTGACGTCAGCAGGCTGACGTCATATGCTGTACTGCTGACGTCAGCAGCAAAAAAAAACGAAAATTTGTGTAGGAAGAAAAATCGCACTTCGGAGCTCCGAAACAAGAAACAGAGGCAGTTTTCAATGCGCGATTAGCGCGAAGCGCTAAACACGCATTGCTATGGGAAATAGGTCGTTTTGGAATCTTTAGGGAATATTTTGATTCCTTGGCCCGTTTTGCGCCGAAAAAGCTTGAAATTGCCCGATTTTGCCAAATTAATCCGATTTAAAGACAGGAAAGGACCAAAGACAGAGATTGAAGAGTATCAGATCAAATCAATAGGGAAAAAGCACATCAAAGAGTATCAGCGAAGATCTTAACAACAGCCCGAAGCAGGAGAAAATTTAATACCTTCCAGCAAAGTCAGAGAAAGACGGTGAGGCCACTCAAAAACTCTCAAATCATGGTTATTGCAAATTTAACTCGCACCAGAATAAAACTACAGATCCCAAAGCACAGTTATTCCAGCAGTACTGCATCGAGCCTCCAACGGCCACATTGCACTCTTTTTGATTCAGCTGCCTCTAGCGCAGCCAAAAGGACTTACCTGCATTTAATTGCAGCGAAAATTAGGTTTTTAGAAAAAGTTGTTCCGACAGACCTGTTTAGGTCAATTGTAATAAATGACTTCTGATATTTTTCTTATATATACCACCCTAAAAGATGGACTAGGGGTTGGATGGTGAGTCGAGGACTTTTCTTAATCTTTGGTATCTCGACATTTTCTTCAAGCAGAGACCCGCACTGTAACTGTCATACTTTCTATAATCAAAGACTGCTGAAAGCATGGATTCCGAAACTGTTTGATGTGTTTAATTGGCCGAGGAGTGATTATGGAATTCATGTGCTTCTACATGGCTCATTAAGTGTTTCTCAACTCTGTTAATTTTCATGTTTTGTTTTACCACCGTTCCGCCATCTAAATTGCAAAAAAGAAGAATAGCTTAGGATTTGTTTAAGTACACCTTAAGCTCAATTTCTGCATTTTTTCATGTTTTCATCAGAAATAGTTATGAACATGTATACTTAAATGATCTTGTTTACGTTGTTTCTTTCACATATGAATGAGAGTTTAGGAATTCTTAGCTACTCCTAGATAACCATTCATTCACTTCTCCTCTTTTTCAGTTTGATGAAAGATTCTCCTTTGCCTTTCATCTCTGATCGTCATTCCATCCTTTCAGTAAATTGATAACTGTATCATGTGTGGCTATCCCGCTCCTTAATCCTCTTGTGACCAAGAAAATGCAACAGCAAGCCCTAATCCATGAATCCATGCCCAATGGTTTGAAACTTATCACATTTTACCTTGCCTCTTTTCTTGAAATTTCCACCTTCCATCCAAACAGAAACAAAAACCCCTGAGCCAAAATCTAGCCTAAAATCGTCAACAAAGTTGAATCATTAAGAGAGAGCCCTCTCTGATTGCAGGTGGGCTAGAACTTGCAATCCAAAGATTGGTTTGTGGTTACCTCGACCGTATCCCTACAGGAGCCTAGGGACAACCTAAGTGATAACATAATGGCGACTCCACGGGGGACCTCCTCAGATAAATTCATTAAACCAGTCTGCAGCCCCACAGAGGAAGAAACCGACCTGTGAAAGTCTCGGTCGACCTGTGTTGTTGCAGTTTTTAGAAAAAATTCACAAAACATAGAGTAGAAGCTGGCTCCTAAGAAGCAAACGCGTAATACACGATCAAATCCTGATCCAAATAGCCCAGTTGTTGTTGAAAATCTGAATTTAATTCCTAAAAACATTAGAAAACAAAATAAAAAAGAAGACCAAACTGTTGCGAGTCCTGAAGCAGTTCAGCCAAGCAGTGTTCCAACCCCTGTCAAATTTTTATTCCGGTTAGCCCCAAGTTCCCCTGGTTCATCACCTACGTCTCCAAGCAGCTCCTCTACACCTCCATCCCATATTCCTACTACCACTACCACTCCTTCTACCTCGGTTGTTCCTGTTATCCCCACCGCTCTAGCTGTTTCGCTTATCCCCATCATTATGGCTAGATATGCACCCTTACTATTGCCTGCTAATCCTGGGGCCATGCCTCAGGACTACCAATCAAAAATCACCTATTTTGATGGCGCAACCTCCTGCACCGCCCTACAGCATACAAAGAAAATGCAGGATTATTTCGAGAGTTATGAGATTGATAATGAGAGTGTAAGAATGAAGATTTTTGTCCAAAGTTTGACCGGTGATGTCAAAACCTGGTTTAGGGCACTTCCACCCAATTCTATATTAAACCCTGAAGCCTTATACCAGGCATTTACTAACAGATGGGAGAAAACGAAAGACCCCCTACACATACTATCTGAGTATGATACTATCAAAAGAGGACCTCAGGAAACAGTAATGGATTATTGTGCAAGATTTAACAATGTTTACAATGCAATACCACAAAATTTAATACCTCCACGTGACCTCGCTTTATACAAATTCCCGGATGGATTTGATGCTGAGATGGCATATCAGTTAAGGGAAAGAGCCCCTCAAAGCCTTGCAGAAATGCAAGATGTTGCAGTGAGTGTGGAAGCAATCTAATTGCTAAAAGAAACAGAACTAGAACTGAGAGAAGAACCACTTTCAAAGAAGAACCCTCAGCCTTCGATTAGAATCTAGATGCTATCATCAATGGCATCCACAGGCTGGGAGATAGAGTAGAAAATGTTGAGAGAAAAACTTCATGGGAGGGTCAACAGCGCAATGCCATAAGGGACCCAAACTTCAGAAAAACCCAAAACACAAATGTTGGAAGGGCCAGTCCTGACCATGATATTAGGCCTCCTTTTCAAGAAAACTATGCAGAGGCATCTACATCCGCTGAGCCCACAGATGGGACTCATATGGACCTGATAGATTCAGAAAATGTACAGCAAATCTTCCTCACGGAAGAAGATCGACCATACCCTGATGCAAAACAATTTCACACCAAGTCGGGAGAGTCCTTTGACTTTAAACAAGGCTATGATACTGCTGTATACGAGGTACACAAGCAATACAAATTAAGAACAAGGACCACTGACATTCCCCCATCTAACAGAATAAAAGATAGAAAACAGCTCAACAGAAGTAAAGGAAAGATCACCAACAATCAACCAGCTGACAGCTCGGTCCCAAACCCTCATCAGGTTACTGTGGAGGATGTAACAGACACACACTCTCCTATTGATCAGCCTCTACCTCCCTCCTCCCCAAAAGAAGATCTGAATAGCCATACCAAAAATATTCCCAAAACAGAAATATCACAAACTGTCATACGTCGTGACACTGACATTCCAAAAGAAAACATAGAGAGTATGCCTGAAAAAGAGAAACTCACCAATGTCAACGCCAAGAACTCATTGGAAAAACCATTCAGTTTAGAAGCAGAGATCAGAAAACTCAAGATTTCCATTCCCCTCTCAGAACTTACCAAACATGATGTATACAGACAACAAATTCAAAGGTTGCTTCAATTGCCAGAAGTAAGGGATGATGTAAACGTTTTATATGATACCCCTGAACTACTGTTCGGTCCAGAAGTTAACGGAAAAACAACATATGGATCTGTTCCACCTTTTTATGTCAGCTTGCACATACATGACAAAATACTGCATAATGCTATGTTTAACTCAGGTGCCTCACATAACCTTATACCCAAAGCTGTAATGGAAAGGTTGAACCTCGATGTCACAAGGTCGTACAAAGATCTGTATTCCTTTGATTCAAGTCAGGTCAAATGTTTAGGCTTGATCAAAGACCTTTGTGTCTCTCTAGTCCAATTCCCCAACAAGACAATCTTAATGGACGTAGTAGTCGCCGACATTCCCACAAAGTATGGTATGCTCCTATCTAGATCGTGGGGAGAAAAATTGCAAGGATCCCTTCAACGCGACCTCTCTTATGCCACTATATCTATCTTTGGGCAATCAAAGAGACTATATAGAGAAACATTAATGAAGTATGTGGTAAGCAGTGAGGAAAAACCCCAAAATTTTCCAATATACTCAATCCATTCTGATATGGATTCTTTTATTTTATTTAATGATAACACCAGCCCTCCAACTCATGATAAGCCGTTATCTTTGGAGCAAGAAATGTACGTCAATGAGGAATCGGTTGCCAATACACATGAAATTGTCTCAACAGCCAAGGCAACCAAAAAACAGCAAGAAGAACATCCCAAAACAGAAATTACAAGTCTGCCTGGTCCTCAAACAACTGAAACTCTCAATACAAACCTCAAACAAGAAGTCACATGGTATTTGGAGTTTGATGGTTTAGTTAACAAGTTAGGAGCAGGGGTTGGAGTGTGGATTTACAATACTCATGATAATCACGCACAAGGCCATGCCTATATACTCAATTTCAGATGTACAAACAATATGGCGGAGTATGAAGCTCTTATCTTAGGCCTTAAGTTTCTCAAAACCCTGGGAGCTACTATAGTCTCCATCCTAGGTGATTCAGACTTGATTATACAACAAATAAAGGATAACTTTGTCGCTAATGATAGTAGAATGAGAGCTTACAGAGCTGCTGCCACCGAATTACTCAACGCCTTCAGTGAATTTAAGCTGGCCAAAATTGCACGAGATCGGAATATTCATGCCCATAGTCTAGAAACCTTTGCTAGCACATGCAAGCTTCCCTTTGAACCAAATCACCATTTCACCGCTGAAATAAAACAAAAACCTTCGGTCCCTAACAATGTTAAGGATTGGCAGGTATTCCAAAATGATGCCCAGATTAACAGTTTCTTAACTCTGGAGGATGAATTTTCCAACACAAACATTGACATGGATGCCATGGCCGAATCACAACAGTTAGCAGAAGAAATCCACCTGACTGTAACAGCTGCAACAGCTAAACAAATACTTAGCCCAACTGTTTTCAACAATACAAACATAGGACATCTGAAACAAATATGTTCAGAGAAAACAGCCAAGATAGAGGATGAGTTTATTGATCTGAAAAGTAATGTTCTACCTGTCGGCCTTACTCCATTGGAAGACATGTTTGATGACGACGATGTGCCCAAAAAACCAAAGATGGAACCTTTGAATGCTGCCATAGAAGAACACAACATAGGAACAGCAGAACATCCCACAATGATTAAGTTGTCCAAAAATCTGCCCCCTGACCAAAAACTGAAATATGTGGATTTGTTCAAAGAATTCCAAGATGTATTTGCCTAGAGTTATGAGGACTTGAAGTCCTATGACACCTCAGTGATCCAACATACCATTCCCCTAAAACCAAATCAAAAATCGTTCAAACAGAAACTTAGAAGAATCAACCCCATGCTGCTTCCCCTCATTGAAAAAGAAATAAAGAGAATGTTTGAAGCAGGTATTATTGCACCCATCAGATTCTCTGAATGGGTATCTAACTTAGTTCCTACAAGGAAAAAA
>APFE030188043.1:19898-39238 GCA_000404065.3 Pinus taeda | reverse complement strand
TTTGTGTCATAGATGGTGTTTTATTTTGGAAAAATCACGAAGGTATTTTTCTTAAATGTTTAACTATAAATGAAACTAACAGCATCATGAAAGAATTCCATGCAGGGGACTGTGGAGGACACTTATATTGGAAATCCACGGCTGACAAGATCTTACGGGCTGGTTATTACTGGCCCTCGTTATTTCCAGATGTAAAGAAGTTTGTTGTCTCATGCCACAAATGCCAAATCTTTGAAGGAAAAGAAAACTACTGCCCTTGCCCCTTAAGCCCATTTCAACCATGAAGCCTTTCCAACAATGGGGTCTCGACTTCATTGGAGAAATCCATCCCTCTTCCTCAGGCCAACACAGGTGGATTTTAACAGCCACCGATTATTTCACTAAATGGATTGAAGCCATCCCATGTAGGCAAGCCAATGACTCCACCATTATCCAATTCCTTGAGAGCAATATCCTTTCCAAATTCGGCCGCCCTGAGAAAATTATCACTGACAACGATGCTGCTTTCAAATCCAAAAAAATGATCAACTTTTGCCATAAATACCACATCACCTTAGGCCACTCCACAACTTATTACCCTAAAGGTAATGGCTTGGCCGAGTCTTCCAACAAAAGCCTCATCAATATCATAAAGAAACTACTCGAAGAAAACAAAAAGAACTGCCACAAGAAGCTCACAAATGCTCTGTGGGCAGACAGACTTTCCACCAAGAAATCCATTGGGATGAGCCCTTATGAACTTGTATATGGCATGGAAGCCAAGTTCCCTTAATCTCTGAGCGTTCCTACTATTAAATTGTTGCAAGAAATTCAGGTTGAACCGAATGACATGCAGAGAAGAGTTAATCAAACCATTCATCTTCAGCAAACCAGAGAACAAGTCTTCAACAGAGCTCAAATACTGCAAGAAAAACATAAAAAGATGTTTGATAATAAGGCCAAAGCAAAGGATTTCTGGGTGGGCAGCAAAGTTCTAAGATGGGATTCACGAAGAGAAGACAAGAGAAAACACGCAAAATTCGATTTTCTGTCGAAAGGTCCCTACATTATCAGCATTGTGCAAGGCAATAATACCTATTTTCTCAAATCTCCAGATGGCAACACAGCTGAAGAAGGCCCTGTCAATGGCCGAATGCTAAAGCACTACAATGATCCTTATGATTGAAAAGAGCAGGCGGCATTTTATTTTGTACATATAATATTCTTATATACCAGTTTCTTGATTTTTGTAATAATCCAGAATGCTAAAGCACGTAGAAGAGAGCGGGCAGTGCTTTACAGTTTAACAACAGCACAATTGAAGGAAAGAGTTGTTCCCAATCCAAAAGATCAAATCAAACGAACAATCAGCCCTAACAAGTTCAAAGTACAACCATAGCGGAAGAAACAAGGCAATCTGACCTGCTGTTCTTGGCTTCTCACAAGGAGAAGCCATCCCCAAGTGGAGCCACTGTTAGCCTCCTATTGCAGCAGGTTACTCATATTTCATGATTGACATTTTTACAGACCAAATATGTCATACTGTGCATGCTGCAATGCTCCATATTTTCTTAACAATCTCCAAGCGAAGAAGGCTACTCAGAGTTCATCTAACTGCTTTCCAAATTTTGAGAAGTTATTCTAGTGTTGCACAATTTTCAGTTAAAGGGAGGTCCAAACATCTTAATCTTGGTCTCCCTAGGTTTCAATTTCCTGTTTTAGAATATAGAGAATGAAAATCTATCCAAACAGCTTAATCTTGGCAGATTCTTATATAGGTAGAGAAGCAAAGGAGCCCAACTGCTTAATCTGGGCCCTCGGATGAAATAAGGGCAGTTTGTAGATAGGAAAGCATAAAAAAAGAAAAATTGAAATGATGGGTTTGCAAGTCTAAGTGCACCCAAACCAAAAGAAGAAAAAATGTTAGGTAAATAGGCTGGGTAGGTAGTTTTGAGGTTGCAGAATTTTGACTGCTGATCAGTTCCAGGTTTTGAGGTGTCATCTTTACTCAGGACACAATCACCAGGCAGTTCTATGTGAGAAGCTCAAAACAGGCATAACTAACATCCTTTGTCCATCTCCCCCAAATCATTAACTAATTTCCCCAAAAATAGGTCAAGATCTGCTTGATACCTCTTAAAGTTTCATCATTTTCATGACATTAGCTTGGGTGAAGATCTTCTTTACTCAAAGAAATTCCATACTCTCTCGATAAGGTTCTATCCCCCCATTGCAGCCTAAGATCTCCCAAACTTAGCGCTTTCTTACCATCTCCATATTGATTACTGACATTATTATTTAACTCCCTATATTTTTCCCATCCCCCTACTAAAACTATGTAAATCATCCCTTATGTAAATATCCCTCCCCTTGGTTGAAAAATAACCATAAGTACCCCCGGGAATTGCTCAGTTTGTCTGAAACTTGGCAAGAACCCTCATGTTGCCCCTTCAAACCATCTTCTAAATGCAATATACTCCTTCCAAAGTATAAAATCCCTTTGCAGGTTATCGGACCCCTTCCGAGGCCTCAAATGCTTTTCTGAACGCACATACTCACTCCTTCCTTAACACTCTGCAGATCCTAGTAAGCCATCTCGCGTCGCCATATCGCAATATTCTCACCATATAGTTATGCCCAATCCGTTGATTACCAGATGCGATATCGCGATATCTGCGATCGGCAGTCGCAAGCATCGCATGTTCAAAGTAAGTACCTCCTCGTTCCCCACTGATGCGATATTGCGATCGCATCGGAAAAATTCATCGCATCGCATTGAATTATGAGCACCCCACCACATCACATCTGTACCAGGGACCCACTACTGACGTCAGCAGGCTGACGTCATCTGCCGTACTGCTGACGTCATGCTGACGTCAGCAGCAAAAAAAAAACCGAAAATTCGCGTAGGAAGAAAAATCGCACTTCGAAGCTCCGGAACAAGAAACGAAGGTAGTTTTCGATGTGCGCATGGCTACGGGAAATAGGCCGTTTTGGAATCTTTAGGGAATCTTTTGATTCCTTGGCCCATTTTGCGCCGAAAAAGCCTAAAATTGCCCGATTTTGCCAAATTAATCCGATTTAAAGACAGGAAAGGACCAGAGACAGAGATTGAAGAGTATCAGATCAAATCAACAGGGAAAAAGCACGTCAAAGAGTATCAGCGAAGATCTTAATAGCGGCCCGAAGCAGGAGAAAATTTAATACCTTCCAGCAATTTGAGAGAAAGACGGTGAGGCCACTCAAAAACTCTCAAATCATGGTTATTTCACATTTAACTCGCACAAGAACAGAACTACAGATCCCAAAGCACAATTATTCCAGCAGTACTGCATCGAGCCTCCAAGGGCCACATTTCACTCTTTTTGATTCAGCTGCCTCTAACGCAGCCCAAAGGACTTACCTGCATTTAATTCCAACGACAATTAGGTTTTTAGAAAAAGTTGTTCCGGCAGACCTGTTTAGGTCAATTGTAATAAATGACTTCTGATATTTTGCTTATATATACCACCCTGAAAGATGGAGTAGGGGTTGGTTGGTGAGTCGAGGACTTTGCTTAATCTTTGGTATCTCGACATTTTCTTCAAGCAGAGACCTGCACTGTAACTTTCATGCTTTCTATAATCAAAGACTGTTGAAAGCATGGATTCCAAAACTGTTTGATGTGTTTAATTGGCCGAAGAGTGATTATGAAATTTCTGTGCTTCTACATGGTTCAATAAGTGTTTCCCATCTCTGTTAATTTTCATGTTTTGTTTTACCACCGTTCCGCCATCTAAATTGCAGAAAAGAAGAATAGCTTAGGATTTGTTTAACTACACCTTAAGCTCAATTTCTGCTTTTTTTCATGTTTTCATCAGAAATAGTTCTGAACATGTATACTTAAATGATCTTGTTTACGTTGTTTCGTTCACATATGAATGAGAGTTTAGGAATTCTTAGCTGCTCCTAGATAACCATTCATTCACTTCTCCTCTTTTTCAGTTTGATGAAAGATTCTCCTTTACCTTATTCTGATCGTGCATTGCATCCTTTCAGTAAATTGATAACTGTATCATGTTGGGCTATCCCGCTCCTAATCCTCTTGTGACCAAGAAAACGCAACAGCAAGCCTTAATCCATGACTCCATGCCCAATGGTTTGAAACTTATCACATATTACCTTGCCTCTTTGCTTGAAATTTCCACGTTCCATCCAAACAGAAACAAAAACCCCTGAGCCAAAAGCTAGCCTAAAATCGTCAACAAAGTTGAATCATTAAGGGGGATCCCTCTCTGATTGCAGGTGGGCTAGAACCTGCAATCCAAAGATTGGTTTGTGGTTACCTCGATCGTATCCCTACAGGAGCCTAGGGACAACCTGAGTGATAACAGACCAAACATTACTGATGCACCAGTAAGCCTCTGTGTCTGCTGCTTGGGTACTCTTCTTGCTCATGAATTGTTGAGCCATATTAGTGTTATAGGAGAGATGGATATTGTAGCAATATGGAGGAGAGATGCACAAGCCCAAGAGGTTCTCACTCAACAAAATCTCCATATGCACCAAACTCACATCAAAATTAAACTAAAAGAAGGTAATCCTTAATATGATTTAAATGAAAGATATGAAACTACGTAAAAGTAAGCTTCAACTCTCTCAAACTAACAATGATAAAACATTGTTGGTTTCAATAATACACATCAAGAATAAATAAAAACATATATATTATAAGTGATTCTCAATCAAGACATAATATGGAAGGAGAAGAATGACTGTATCAATTTTTGCTAAATAATGTTCTAATCATTTTTCTCAAGGAGGTCCCAACCAATCCATGCGGACACCCTACCCACAAATTCAAATGAGTCAATGGGGCAATTCTTATCGTTGGGGCAATTCTATACCCCAACATCACATTCCCCATGGACATCCACACTACAACACCATACCCCAAGGAAACTACTATACCACACAACCTATGTATAATATTGGGACTCAAACGATGGGAGGACCGCAAGGATCATCAAGTCATATGTCATCGCCTTGGTCCGAGTCGGGGGCACCACACACTATGCCTTTCTTGGCAACGTTGGATATCCCTGACTTGTACAAACTTATAAATGACCCCATATATCATAACTTACATTGGCTACCAATCCCTCATTAAATACCAACAGACATCACGAAGTTTGAAGGGAAACAAGGGGAGGATTCGGGCACCCATATCACCACCTATCATCTTTGGTGTGTTTCGAGTTCCATGGTGGACGATAGTGTCTGGTTATGTATTTTTCACCACACTCTCACTGGCAACGTAGCTAAGTGGTAGATTGAGTCACCATGTGCGTCAGTGAATACTTTCGACGCTCTAGCGATGGAATTCTTAAAGCACTTCCAGCTACCCATCCGCTACGAGATTGGGACAAAGCTCCTCACTTCATTACATCAGGATACCACCACCAACATCTCTGATCATATACATGAATGGAGATGTAGGCAGAGGTTAGTTAAAGCTCCCCTCCCAAATTATCTCTTAGTGGACTGGTTCTACAAGTCCCTACTCCCGCAAATCACCAAAGATGTCGCTTTAGGTGGTGTGGTCACAAAAGACCAATCCATACGTCGTGCTCAACACTTAGATCTGATATATTCACAATCTAGTACTCTTTACGACGTAATCTACAATGACCCTCATAATTCCAATGTTTATGCTACTCAGCACCCCGAAGTGCATGCCGATGGGATTATCGGCACAACCTCTGGGGATGCTGTAAAACAACTCAGCGGTCACATTGCCCAGATGTCAGTGGACCTGTCTACCAAATTGACTGCTCTTCCTACCAGCGCGATAAACTCTGTGCAGTCTATGCAAAAACCCGGTGGTAAGAACAATAAGAATAAGAAAAAGACCGCTCCTTTTGAGGAGCAATCAACAAAGTAGCAAAACCTAAAGTAGACGGCCACTAGACCTCTTGATGATGGAAAGGATAAACCCGCCAGATTCCCTTGCAAAATCTGTGCTAAAAACCACATGACCTATTGCTGCCTGCGTCTTCAGGAATTCACAGAATACATTGCTAAAAAGGATATTGGTAGGACCCCCCTGTCCTTAATAATCCTTTCCTCTCTCAGTAGCAGCAAAACCTTAGTGTAAACCAACCCCAACCCCCACAAGGGGGCAATGGTGGTTTGCAACATCCTTCAGTTGGTGAAGGATCTTCTACCGTTTACACCTTTGAAATGGTAGATCTACAAACAAGAGCCAAACCCTATGGAGCTCCTATCGCTCATGCAGAGGAACCTTCCTCAAGTCAAAACCCAACACCACCCAATGATTTTCATATTGAAAGGCCAGTTATTGCCTTTGTAATTCGCCCCCCTAAAGGGGCACTTCGATGCACAATGCACAATACATCTGCACGTGCCGCCCAAAACTACATTATTGTAGAAGACTTGACACAAGTGTCATCAACTATGTCAGTGCTCGAAGTATTACAGATATATCCAACACAAAGGACAGCTTTACTTTTGGCTATTGGTGGTATCGACCCATAGGATACCATGCTTGGAATTTTTGACATGGAAAAGTGTAAATCTCCCCTTCCCACTAGCTTGCATTTCAAGTGCAATTTTTTTCGAAAGGTAAAGGTACACACAGAACTGTCATCGATGAAGGTGCTTCTACCTATTTCATGTCGAATTCATGTTGGTTCACTTTGGGTTCTCCAACCCTATCCTTGCCATCAAATTTCCTTAAAGCTTTTGACGGCCACACTTTCATCCCAAAAGGTTACCTAGCTAGCTACCCCATCACTTTGTATGGAAAAAAAGGTAATGGTGGACATAGAATTCGTAGATAAAAAACTCAACTATAATCTCTTTCTGGGTCACAGTTGGACATATGTCAAGATGGCCATCGTATATGTTGTCTTTCACATCATCCTATTTCCATTGGATGGAAGGTAGTTATAGTGGACCAGTTGTCCTTCTGCACCCCTGATTATTCCTCGTTTCCAAGCAGCTTTGTACCCCTAATAGGTGGTGTATCTGACTCTTACGTTAATATTGGTACCGGTCTACTGAAGGCTTCTTCGCTCATGGGTTGTTTCCCTCTTCAGCCACCCGAGGTTTCACAGATGGTCAATATGATTTCATCTATTCCTCATGAACAGACCGATCTATGGATCCTACCGGCTCCTTCAGACATTGAGACATACGGAGAACAAATGTGACTCTCACCAGCTGAATCAGCTTACTAAGCAATTCAATCTACATCCACATCTCTGGTCACTTTGGTCACAGCCAACGGTAGCACTGCCCCTCCCATAAGCTCTCCTTCTTTCGATGCACTTAATCAAGTCCTACCTACAGACAAAGCTATTTAAGAAATCATGAGTTTAGAAGAGCGACCTTCGAAGGATTCACACCATCGTGTTTCGATATCTGATTTAGACACGATGCTTCTTCAAATCCTGTCCCCCGACATACCAGAAATTGTTTCCTCACCCTACACGACCATCCAAAATTTGGAGGCAGAAGGAAACATGGGGAATATTTCAAAGACATTGCTCATCGATATTTCTGTCAAGAAAGACATCATGGAAAACATCTAGATTAGAGTAGATTGCAATTGTGAGGAAATTGGAAGCTTCACCTGCCTTTTTAAGGAATTCCATGATTTATTCGCTTGGTCTTATGAGGAAATATCTGGCATAGATTTGTTTATCGTCGAGCATAAGATCAAGCTTTACAGCAATTCTAAATCTATCCATCAAAGGCTTCGACCGATCCATCCCCACAAAACAACAACCATAAAAAATGAAGTAGAAAAATTGTTACAGGCTGGGTTTGTTTATCATGTTCCTTTAACAAAATGGATTTCCAATCTGGTTGCTGTCGATAAAAAACAAGGAACCATCCACGTATGTGTCAGCTATCGAGACTTGAACATTGCGTGTTTTAGTTCCTAAATCTACCTCAGGCTAAGAAAGGTAGGATCTAGGGTAACATCAATCCACGCTTAACCTGGTTACTAGCCCTACCAGGTTGGGAGAGGGCTCTCTCTTGTCAATCTCAGCAAATATGATCAATGAGGTTTGAGATGACTTATGTGAAGACTGATTTTAGGCTAGGTATTTGTGCAAAAGAGTTTGATTAATTTTGATGATGTTTTTTTGGCTCAAATGGAAAGGAAAATTTTGGATCTGGGGAATGAGGCTCAGTTTTGTAGAGATCTCTATGGGGTAAGGTAGCCAAATGATTTGATACTTCAAATTAAATGAAACAGAGAGCTTTTAGACAGGTGAGGAGTTGAAGAGGGCAAGAAAACCTTAGGGATCCTCTTCAAACAGCTAAAAACATAAATAACTAAGCAAACCCTAGGTAGAGCTCTGCAATTTCAATGGATTCTACCTTTATCGTTGTTTGTTTAGTTAAGATGAAGCAAAAAAGATAATGACATACATAAAACACATGTAAACTTACAATTACAGAGGGAAACACAATACCAAAGAAATATGCCACATGAATCCCATAAATTCTTGCAAACCTTGGTCTATTCCTTAGCCAAAACTGCTGAAATGTGTATACAATGAAGCTTCAAGATTTCTCAAAAGTCCAATCCTTGATAATGACTGAAAAGTTACAACATATAGGCAAGCAACAAATCATCCTAGCCTCTAGGGGTCAAGCTCATAAGTTTAGGAGCTGTTCCAATAAATTCTAAACTGAGAACTAAAAAGTAGGCAGTGGGAACAACTTGCCTCTAAATACTAGGGAACTGATTCATTCAGTTGCAAACTACCTTTACATGGATGAATCTACCTCCATGAGTGAAAATTCAGCATAATTACGTAAAAATCCATCAATTCACATTAAATTACATCATGAGTTTGACAATTAGAAGGAGAAAATTCAAACTGTCAAGAAACTAGGCGAAAAACAGAGTATTTTTGGTCAAACTGAGCAAAATTTCCCCAATGCGTCGTGCTGATTTCCCTATGTGTAGCACTTTTTTTCAGCTGATTTTGGAGGCCTTCCCGGTGTCAAACTTTGCTCCAAGTCATCTTGTTGGAAAGGCATGCCTGTCTAATTTCTAGAACAAGTAGAATTTTTTAATTTTTCCTCCATTTGCCCCTCCAAAACTGATTTCTCCCAAGACTGCTTCCTGTGTGTCAAAAAAGGGGCAGAAAGGTCATTTTTGAGTTGTTTTTGACCTTTTCGGAAGCCCAAAACTTGTCAAAATTTCTTGGCCATTTGTGAGAATGATTTTTTTTCATGAAAAATCCAAATATTCTGAGTTTTTCTCAAAAGGAGGTCCTCATCAAAAGCGAGCGCCAAGTGGCACGACGCATCGGGCAAAATAGCCTGTTTTTTAAGGCAAAAAATCCAAAATTGCAAAATGTGTCCCAAATTTTTTGAAATTTGGGCTGAGTGTCCTCCATTAAGTGTTGTGGTTGGCCAAGGAAGCCTCAACGAAGATCTTAAGTCTATCTTACTCTTTTCACTTCCTCGATGCTTTCTTCAACTTGGCCTTCAAGTTCCGATTCTTACCTTGCGCACTTTGTTTCTCGCCAAGTAATGATATGCCATGTTCCTCAACATGTTTTTCTCATTTTTGGACTTCTCTAGCATCCTTTCTAGGTGCTTTTTTGTTCTCTCAAGCCAAGATTCAAGATCAGCTTTTAATTTCTTGCTCAAGTGTGGTCAATTTGATTTTCCTCCTCTTGGCAGCTTGTCGATTTTGCCTTCATGTTTTTGAGCGCCATGGATGAGTGGGATTGATGAGGGGAGGGTTTGACGCTATCTATAGGATTTTAGGGAATGATAGGGTTTAGGGGATGATATCTAGGATTTAGGGTGGCAATTAGGGTTTTGGGGATATTTGGATAGGGTTTGGGATAGTGGGATTAGGGATTTAGGGTAAGTTGATTAGGGATATGGGAAATGTAGAATGGGTAGATGAGAATGTAAAGAGGGAGAAAATGATTGAGGGAATGAAGGATTGAGGGAGTGATAAATGGCTAGGAGTGGAATTAGTAGCAAGAAATACAACTCATAAACCCTATGTAATTTTTTTTGACAAAAAATGCAAGGAGGTAGGGTTTTAATTTTTATCAATTAAATCACCATAAGCACCAAGAGAAATTCATTCATTGGTCATGGAGGGATGTTCAATTACCTGGGAAATGAAGAATTTAGAATGTTAAGAGTCTTTGGACGAATATTTGAATGTATTTTAGACTTTTTAGCCCAATGTGCTGCACCATCTCAATGTGTCGCACCAGTTCATTTTTTACACTGCAGAGGGTTGCCCAATGCATAGCACCATCTCAATGCGTAGCGCCTTTTTGAAGGAGACTTTTGGAGGCCTTCCCGATGTCAAAAATGGGCGTGGGATAGCTCGTGAAACATTATTGAGTCTAATTTCTAACCCAACTAGAATTTTTCAATTGGGAGTTTAGTTTCCTTGTCAAAAATCAAATCTCCCAAGACTGGTCAAAATGTGCAAAATGAGGCTGCCTCAAGGCAGAGTGCTGTTGTAGTCAAATTTTGAAAGTCTTCCTCATCTCCAAATTGTTCTCATCATAGCTCATTGGAAATATATTTGTGTCTAGTTATCACTTGACTCATCAAGCAAGTCATTAGGCCAACCAAGCTAGGAGAAATCTTGATTTTGCCAAGATCACTTCAGAGGTGCATCAATTCTCCTGAGGCAACTATATTTTTGACATTTCTCTAAAACCATGACACCTATGTAAAACGTGAAGGATTTTTTTATTCCTTGGCATATTTTGGACAAAAACCTCTCTCGGTTTTCCAAAATTCATCTTTTCTTTCTCAGAAACATCATTAGAGTAAAACTTATCCTGATGTGTGGAACAAGGGTTTTGTCGAAATGAAGTGAAATGAATGGGATAAGGGGCTTCTAAATTATTGAGAAAAATTTGGGAAGTAGGAAGGGATGTTAGGAAGTAGGGGAAAGTGGAATTTCAAAGATTGAGTGAGGGGAAGGGGTCCAAAAGGGAAAAACACAGGCCTAGCCTAGAAAATTGTCAAGTTATAGCAAGAAACTGGGGTTTGTGTAAAAATTAGGAATTTGAGAGATATCAGTGATGGGAAGTGTTTAATAAGGTACATTAAGGATAGGGGAAGGTGTATTGACATCAAGATACAATTTTTGCTGATGATTTGACCATCAAAGAGAAATTACCTTTAAAACCCTAAGAGAGGGAAATGAACCTTACCGAGGGACAACTGCACCATGAACAAGGTGTAAAATGACCCATTGGAGCCTGAAATGATGATGAAAACCCTCTGAATGATAGTACACTCTGTTGAATGGTGACATGGACCGACATTTGGACAACTTTGAAACGAGTGAAAACAAACCCTAGACCTAATACCTAGTGACCAAATTTTACTTGAAGACTCACTAAAATGACAAAATTTGACCTTGACACCTTAAAATCACTTTGTAAGAGCATGTTTGATCACTGGAGGAAGGCTACAAAGAGTGACACTAATAGTGTGTCCCAAAGATAATTATCCGATACATTTCATTGATCAAATCATCAACAAATGCGCTTGTTGTGAGTCATTTTCATTCATGGATGGATTCTCAAGTTACAATCAGATTGCTATAAAACCCAAAGACCAGCATAAAACCACCTTTGTCTGCCCATGGGGAATCATTTCCTATCACAAAATCCCATTCGGTTTAAGAATGCTAGATAAAAATTTTAAAGAGCCCTAGACTACGCATTTCACATTATCAGGCATATCGTTCAAGCTTACTTGGATGACCTTTCAGCCCATTCCAAGCAACGAACGCAACACCTAAACCATTTAAGATCAATCTTTCTTAGGTGCCAGTTTTACAACATCTACCTGAGTCCACATAAATGCATTTTCTTTGTTGAGTTTGGACGCTTACTTGGACTCATTGTCTCCAAGTACGGGATTAGGGTTGATCCTGATAAGGTAAAGGAAATTACTCAATTGCCTAAACCACAATCTGTTCTATAGCTCCAACTTTTGCAAGGGAAAGCAAACCTTTTACGAAGATTCATTGTAAACTATGCTGAGTTGAAGAAAGGCTTTATGCACCTACTTAAGAAGGGAGTGCCGTATCTATGGGATGATCAAGCTCAATGATCATTTGATGCCTTGAAAAAGGCGCTTATCTCATCCCCACTCCTTAGCGCTCCCGACTATGGCCGTGACTTTCTTCTATACCTGGCAGCCTCGCCATCCTCTTTCAGAATGGTATTGGTTCAAACTCATGATTACTGGAGTGAAAATGTGATCTATTATCTGTCCAAAGGCCTGGGGGCAGTGCCCGAACTCAGATATTCACATGTGAAAAATCTGTCACTGGCGGTCGTTTTTGTTGTCAATTGATTCCGACATTACATCCTACTACCACAGACTACTTTCATTGCCTTGGAGAATCCCATGGGACATATTTTGTCTCGTCAAGGTATTGGAGGAAAATTTTCAAAAGGGATAGTGATCCTCCAACAATTTGATTTGATTTTCACAGTTTCTATGGTGAAGAACTCCTTAGTCTTCGCCGAACTTTTGTCAGAACTTCCCATCGTCGATCCTAACGAGATAGCCCACGATCCTCTTATGGATGAAGTTGTTTATCTTATCAACACCACTGACCCTTGGTACGATGAAATTCTTGTCTGCCTCCAAGCAGAACAGTTCCACCCTAAACTTTCGACAAGTGCCTGGTGTCGCATCCACCACCAAGCGCGACACTTTCTAGTGATTAACGATATGTTATATCGTCATGGTGTGGAAACGGTTCTTCGACATTACCTCTCTCATGAAGAGGTAGAACATGTTTTGAATGACTGCCATGTTGGGCATGTGGCGGTCATCTTTTTGGCATACCTATTGCATAGAAAATCTTGCGTGCAGGCTATTATTGGCCAACCTTGTTCAAATATTGTGTCAAGGCCATCTGAAAATGCAATCCTTGTCAAGTGTTTACAAAGAAAATGTGTGCTCCTCTGACCCTACTGCACCTAGTTATCTCCATTGGACCCTTTTCCAAATGGGGGATAGACTTCGTAACTTGCAATCCCCTTTCCTCTGCTGGACACAACTATATCATAGTAGTTGTGGACTATTTCATGAAATGGGTCGAAGCCCTTCCCATCTTTTCAGTTGATGGAGAAACTGCGGTGCTATTCGTGTTCAATCAAGTTATCTATCATTTTAGTGTACCCCACGTGATCATTACAAACCATGGGTCTCATTTCCATAACCATATGATGTTTGATTTAACATTGCTGCTTGGATTTCGTCAGGATCAATCATCCTCCTACTACCCCCAATCTAATGGTCAAGTAGAAGCTACCAATGGTGTCTTAAAAACCATGATCCGTAGGTTGGCAGGAAATCATAAAACCAATTTGCACCAAATGTTATATTCGGTGTTATGGGCATAGCGAACTTCAGTAAAAAATGCCATGAGCTTTACACCTTTCCAACCCGCTTATGGCCTGGAAGAAGTTTTACCTATCGAGTGTTAGATCCCTTCCCTGAAAATAGCCATCGAACTATTGCCCGGCACTACTATCGGCACTACCTTAATCAACTGGAAGAAACCTATCGAGATGCCAAATTCGCACTTGAGGCTCACAAGCGCCGGGTAAAAACCCAATATGACAAAAATCGCAAGCCTCATTCTTACCAAGAGGGAGATCTTGTTTTGCTCTATGATAAAAAACATGACCTCTTGGGGGAAGGAACACTTCAACCCTCATGGCTAGGTCCCCATGTTGTCAAGAAATTCCTCTCAAAAGGGGCATATGAACTTTAGGACTAGCAAGGAGCCCCGCTCGCTGAGCCCTGAAATGGGCTCTATCTAAAAAAGTATTATTCCTAGTATTGCACTAGGCATGTGCTTTGTAATTTTGTGCATTCATAAGTTTTGCTTCCCTTTTTGGTGTGATTGGATTGTTTTGATATTTATTGGAGTATTTGTCTCATACATCCTTCTCACAATGCATATGTCTTCGCTACCCTTAACATATGTAGGATACGCGGATGGTGCCAATCTTCACACACGACACATTTCATCAGCTACTTGGGTCATCTACACACCTGAGTTGGAACTATTTTGTTCCGAAGGAGTCTTTCTTGGTACCACCACCAACAATATTGTTGAGTATATGTCTGTAATTTCACTTCTCACAGAAGCGTCATCAAGGTACATCTGCAATCTAGTGGTCAGGTTAGACTCTCAGCTAGTTGTTATGCAATTGACAAATCATTATCGCATTCGTAATCCAACCTTGTTACGTCATTATTTAAGGGTATGACTCCTGGAATGTCAATTTGAAATAATCACATATGAACACATTCCCAGAGAATTTAATGCGGTCGTTGATTCATTAGCTAATTATGTATTACATTGGCATATATCTCATTCACTATAGAAGAATGCATGAAAAGTAAAAATTTACTGAGTTAGAAATTTTACAAAAACATTTAAAAAACATTTACCCCATCAAAATACCAAAATGTATATATATATATATATCAAAATCCAGTCTTTTAGATCGAAATATTCCCAAATTTGGATGTTTTAAGTACAAAATGGCTACTCAGCCTAGCTACAAACACCCATTGGCTACGCAAAAACACCTGCATAAAACAACCTACTTCTCCTAAAATGTGAAAACCACTGTAGCTATCCTCCGAAGAGGAACCAGAAACTGCTCAAGTACACCGACTGTGTACCGCTACATATAAGCGGGAATCTCCCTCATAGGAAGGGTGGGAGGGACATCCATGCTCAAGCCCTTCGGGTTCCTCAGAACCTCCCGAAGACTGTCGACATCACCCCCCTAGCAGGTAGTTGGCCTCCTCGTCGCATATGGCAGGGTTTGCCTGCAGGTCATAATGGCGCCACATATGTGTTAAGCATAAAGCTTCATGTCAGTACTTATTTCGCCTATAAAAACATTACATAAACATTCAAAAGCTAAAAAATACTTGAAGTACTTTCAAAAATCATTCTCACCTTGAGGAACCCAGTTGGTCCCGGGTGGCAGCATCGAGTCCAAGTCGCCAGTGAAGTCCATGCCCTCATAAGCATAGTCATCAATCATCACAATTTGGCCATGAAGCCACTGGAAGAAATCTTCCTCGAAGAAATGTCGGATCAGTCCTCCTCCTGTGTGAGGATCGAGTGATGACCATTGCCCCTGCCTCGGCTCCCTCGTATCAAAGGGGCCTAAGCTCATCCTTGGACGCATAATAGGTACCCTCTCAAGAATGAATGAAACTATGAGAGTACCATACGCAAAATTGTGTTGGGTACAAGTCTTGCATGCCATTAACTCTACCTTCAACTGGCGAAGCACTGCTTCACACCAGTTGAACATCTATGGCTGGACACAATCAATTACAAGCAACAGTTTGACCTTTGTTGCAACGTGGGGACTCTTTGACCCTGCCAACCGCACAATCAACCATAAAATGTCCCTCATAGACCTAGACCTTATCCTCTCTATGGGGACGCTGTTGCTGAGAAGTCAACTCTCGTGGATGCAATAGAATTACACCAGCTCTAGGGTAGATCGTGGATTTGGCCTTCCCCCGGTGAGGTTCTCCTGTGCCCCATGACATGACAGACTAGTTAAAAAGTATATGTCATCACGGTCAATAGCCAACTAATGATCTGCAATCCTAAACACTTGCTCGTGTTCATCCTAGCACTAGATAATCCATCTCAATAAATCCTCATGCCCTTTCTTTGCATACTTCAGTAAACCACAGCGGCACAATTCAAGTATGCATGCTAGATCATTTCACATCAGCAATTCCTGGCAATCATGGGCCCGTTCTCTCCATAGGCTAGTCATTATGGCCTGAAACCTGTGCAGAATAACCCTAATATCAGTCAAAATGGGGCAATACAACTTGAAGAATCACTGCATGAGGTTATCAACTATGCCCTTAAGCTCTACCCCCCCAATGGTACACAGGGAGGAAATGCCCTCCAGCAGGCCGTATAGAGCATTTAACGCTCCCTATAGGCCTTCTAGAGGGCGTTAGTGTGCAAATACTACTTTAGGGCACCTCAAATCTACAAAATTCCACCCCAGAAACTAATAAGAAAGGTTAAGAAATGAATAGAGCAAGGTTTTAGCCTCTACCTGGGAATAATTACACATTGAATGGTTGCCTGGATCTCCTGCAGTGGTCCATGGAAAATTTGCTTCTCTTTGGCTCCAAAATGCTCTCGCAATTCTCAAATAGTGAAAATAATGCATGTGAAAGCCTAAAAAAACTTCCTTATATTTATTTTTGGAGACATGATTTTTTTGAAATCATCAAAGATGTAGTAGTCCATTCCCCATGATTTTTTATCATGCATGAACCCTTATGGATAGGAACTACTACTTTTTATACTTTTTTTCTGCTTTTGATGAAAGTATCCTTGGGAATGAAAAGTAGTAAAAGCTGCATGCAATTCTCAAAAGAGTGCTTTTATTTTATGGGATATTTTCTCACTCTCAAAAAACTAAAAACTCCCCAAGTTTTTCATCATTGGGATCGCCAAACACATATGACAACGGTCTGAGCAACTCCTTTTCGCTCTTTTTCTATCTCATTAAACTGAAAAAGATCATTAGAGCATTCTTTTTAGGCACTTTTCTCTCACCCATAAAACTGGAAAAAAATCCCAAGTTTTTTCTTTAGGCTCGTTAAAAATTTATAAAGATGATCCAAGCATTCTTTTAGGTACTTTTCTTGCTCATTAAACTGAAAAATCCCGAGTTTTTGTCACCAGGCTAGTTAAAAATCTATGATAGCAGCAAGAGCACTTGCTTTTTTGGAACCATTTCTCTCTCTTAAAATTGAAAAATCCTTGAGTTTTTCCCCTTCTTTGGGCTCGTTAAATCTACAAAGAAGGAATGAGCAGTTCTTTTACCTCTTTTTCCTGGCTCAATAAATTGAAAAAGATACCTTGAGTTTTCTACAGTTGACTCGTTAAAATTTGATGAAGGTATAGAGTTTTTCGTTGCGTGACTCATTAAAAATTCACGACGAAAAATGAGTTTCCCTGTCTGGACTCATTAAACTAATCAGATAAGGCATAGAGTCGCTCTTTTTACGATCCTTTTTAGACTCTTAAAAAATGAAAAGATCGATGATTTTACCCATCTGGACTCACTAAACTAATTAGACGGGGAAAGTAGACAATACAACTACATTCAGTATTAGAAAGCATGGTTTGGCAGCAGTCGTTCCCTTGAACATGGCACTCCCTCAGATAAACCTTCTTTGTGACGACCTCTCAATATGAATCCTACCATCCTATGAGTTTAGCCTAAATACCCCAATGTTCTTGCATCTCTGTATCCTAACACTCTTTGGTGATCATGATTCTAGTGCTGCATGGTTAAAACCATTGTCGTGCCTTCTATTGTTCAAGGGTTAACCTTTTGTTTCCTCCATCAACCCATCAGGCATATCCTTTCATCACACCTTTTGTTGTTTAGACCTAATGCTCAAAGATTCCTCAAAAACAAATCATTCTTGTCTCGTTTCGTGTCGATTGATGTAGGACACATTATTGCCTACCTTTTGACAGGTATCTTGCTATTGACTTCAACACTCTACCTAGGAAGACAACCCAGAAACACATTTAGTGCCTTGGTACTTGCAGAAATTAGTGGCAGGTCACCTTGTGTTTGATCAAGGGTTTTCATTATTGGATCTTGGTTAAGCGATTCTACGAGTGTTTGAAAACAAAAACATATTTCTCAATAATTAGATTGTATTGTGCATCTTGGAGACCATCACCATTATTGGTGGCCTTCCTCGCGTCTATTAATGGTCTCCATTATTGACTGGTAATTAGATGATTTTGTGCATGTTCGACATAAATGCATATATTCACATGTATCGATCTATGCTATTCGGTGAAGTGGAAATCAAGACGTTGGGTAGAGGCTTGCATCAATCAGTCTTTCTTCCTCTCCCAAGTTGCGTATCTTGTTTTTTGGAGACAACCCATCGAATGATCCCATTATGACACTGGATCTGCATTGTGCTTATTGGCAGCCAACATCATCATATCTCTTTTATGAGAAAATCACTCTGACATAGCTACTGATCATGGGAATGCCTGACTCAAGACATGATTTTAGTAATTATATATATATATATATATATATGTGCTGTATCAAGTTTCCTGTACCACCCAAAGCTCTAATCCTCTCTCTCTTTTTGTCGAAGAAGGAAAATTACGGTTAAGTAAAGTATTTAGGCCATCATCACAGCCTTTGATCTCACACTTTAGGGGGCATCTATTATACAACAAAATGACCCCCTCATCAGCTTAGAGGGGAAAGGCATGATAGCTGAAGCAAAGACCAAGATCACATGCCTTATTTCCACACTAATGTTGGCTATACACTGACAACCTGCTTTATAAGCTTCTCTATAAGCCTAAGGGAGTGTTAGTGACCCTACTAACTCTAGTTTTTAGTTCGGGAACAACGTTAGTGGATCCTAATGAAGTTCTAAAGGTCAAAGGAGTGAATTGAATCATAAATATCTAGATATTTGCTCCTAAATCTACTCAAGAAAAGCAAGGAAACATCTCAAGTTGGACGTATTTGTGGGATTTATAATCCTAATGAAGGAGGCAAATGGGAAAGAGTTGAAAAGCATGGCAACTTCATTGCTTTTACCTTAAGGAACTCATGGAGGAACTTGGCAACCCTAACTCGATTGCTACATAAGCAAAGCTAGGGCTATGGTGATAGAGGTTAGATCATTTTAAAGGATAGCTTACTTGACTGTTGAGCATAGTCTCAAATATAAGCATAAGAAGTTGGTAAGAAGGGAGAGAGAGAGAGAGAAGCTAGAGAGGTAAGGGAAGGTTGATGCAATAGATGGTTGTAATCACTCTTCTGACATTAATATAGAACTGCAGTTGCACTGTCTACTCTGTGGTGTTGGTACTATCATTCATTTACTTGTTTGTACAATACCTTTTAGCATGAGTAGCTTAGTTATATGTAACTAGATGTCTTTATGTATTCATGTATTAGTTATCAAGGTTGTATGCTGTGATTATGCTTGTCTCTTCTATGTGCAAGACATGATTTGGAGCCGGCTCAGGGGACTTCCAGCTAGCTCCATTGTGCTCTCCAGCAAATCTACATGGAGGATTGAGGTAATCCATCTGTCTTGCTTTGATAGTTAGTTGATGTTTATGGACATCCATGTAACTTTGTTATGGTTTCAGATAATCTTACAGTCTATCAAGGGTCCCAGGAAGACCCTTAAGGGTATCTCCATTCTCCATTCATTTTTCATTTTATCCTATAGCACCCCTC
>APFE030188043.1:2937-13196 GCA_000404065.3 Pinus taeda | reverse complement strand
AGTTTGTCCTGGGGCACAGTTTGGAGCAAACAGTAAGAAAGTAGATATTAACACGGTGCCCGACCTGGTGCTACGAGCGATTTTATTCACTATCACCCGGACAGCTGGGGTACAAGCGCCCCACGAGGCCAGCAAAAATCATTTGCTGCTGGCCACTGAGTGTCTCCAGCCTACACTATTTGATTGGGCCACGACAGTGACAACCAACATCAAACGACAGCTTACCAAGTGTAAGCGTGATGGGAACAAACAGTTCGGCTATGGATCTATCGTGGTAACTGATGTAGGAGCATCCAACTCCGAGGAGACACATGACAGTTGACTGACTCACGGAAGAAGAACAGAAACAAGACAAAGGTTTCGGGCTTGGGTGGACAGGTCATTAAGTTGGTTGTTGTCTTTTTCTTTTAATTATTGTTTGCTTCATTTTATTTTAGAAAATTTTTTAATTACAAGTTGTTTAGCTTAGGAGATGAATAGTGTTTAGTTAAATCTTTGTTAAAAGAAACTAGATGACAGTTACAGAATTCAGGTTGAACAGTTCAACTGAAGTAGGGGAAGCAGTTATGCTCTCATGTAATTTAAAAACAGAAAAGGATAGAACAAGGGGAGGGACCCCTTCAGCACGAGAGTAACAGACAGTAGGACGAAAAACCCCTGTAACAGAATCATACTATTTGCAAATGAAATAATCTACTGCTAATATTTTTCAAAAACAAAAACTCTCCCGGAACAAGAAAAGATAGATACATTGCCTCTGAAAAGAAGCAAAACTCTTTGTTTAAAGAACCACTGTCACACTAATATATTGATATTGTTTTCTGTATTAGCATTCACTGCAAGAAGGCTATAACAGGCATACTGTAACTTATTCGATTGATATTATTTGCTTAAGCATCCATTGTAAGTTATCCACAGCAAGCATACGAATGTGATACGAAATATTGAGTACAAACTGGAATTTAGAAGACAGCAAAGAGAAGGCGCTGCTACAGGGAGCTAACCCACACGGAATAGCGGATTGACAACCAACGATATCACAATAAACCAGGTAACAAGCATATCAACTTAAATGTTTTTCATAAGATTTGTAAATGCTGGAGATAAAGTATACAGGAGTTTTATGTAATGTAACTTTTATGAACAAAACGCACCATAAGTTCTCTGAGCATAGAACGCTCACCGAACCACTGTACTCCGATAATTAAAGTCATTACAAGAAACAAGAAAGGCAACCGAAGAGACTCAAGGAACCCAAGCAACAAAGACGGACCAGGTCGATTACAGGTCGAAATGACGGTTATTATACACATACCAGACCTCAGAAAAAGAAACAGTTTAATATAGTTCGTGTACAATCCAGAAGCGTGAGCATTAAATACAAAAACCCACAGATTGTTCACTAATCTAACAAACGGGCCGAGCTGGACAAGACCCTACCCATTACACCAAGTTGAAAGGGGTTTTGGGTTGCCTCCAGAACGCATAGAAAGTGTGAACCCACGGCGGCCAACCACTCGAGCAACCTGCAACAACAAAATAGACGGGGTTTAGCGCCTAAGACAGGAAAACAATAAGGAACTTCTGTAAACGAAAAGACACAGTTGCATTAGGTATTTACCTGAGTTGGACGGGCAACATTGTAAACAACCCGACACCCATAACTTGAAGAGCAAAGGAGCGAACCTGTTAGACTCTGGAAGAGGTGGAGAAGCAGGGTTTAACATCGAACCAGAACTTACCTTGAATCTGGATTGAAGCGGAACGATTAGCTGAGCTCGGGATTGAGAGGAACCTGTCATAATAGCAAAAGGTAAGTTAACAGAGTGTGGAACAAACCTGGTTACAGCAGAGAGAAAACAAAGAAACAGTAAACATATCGAGTTACTGTGCAGAGCGTTAACAACTTGTCACCCTCACCATAATACCAACGCACAGGGTAGCAGGAGGTCAGAGGCACCAGAAGAACCCAGCGCCGGAGCAAGGAGCAGAGGCGCAGAGAAACCCTCGCAGAGCAGAATAAAGAACTTCGCACAGTGAAAATGAAATGGCAAGTGAACTAGGGTTGGCTATCAAAAGGTGGGAGTAAGTCAAGGCTTGAAACTGGCAGGTGTGACTTGGTAACCTGTACCACAAGTAAACCATCTAAAATATCCCGAACCTGTACAAACCGCGTTATCTCAACATTTATTCGCATTAACCTTCGTACGGTGGACACAGTGTTGCCACGTGGAAAAGGGCTGGGCCATCAAAAGTGGTATCAGACCAGGTTTGTTGAGTAGGAGCAAATGGAGGTTGACAAAAGAGGAAGAGGAAGAGGAAGGGGAAGAGCAGTCCAGAGGATAGCAGAAGAGGGACTTCGTGAGGAGATTCGCGTTTTGCGTGAAAGATTGGCAGTGGTGGAAGCTGGGGGAAGGAGAGACCCAGCAGATGATAGTGATGAAGAAGTGGCTGAACCAGAAGACGAGTTTGAAGGGGCGACACCGGAACTTCGATTATTAAAGTCAGTTTTGCTGTCCAGTCATAAGCTAAGGCATGAGATACCCACTTATGACGGAAGTTTGTCTGCAGATGTGTTACTGGATTGGTTGAGTGAAGTAAATAAATATTTTGACTTCGACGAAACCAGTGAAGACAAAAAATTAAAGTTCGTCGCCACCAAGCTGAAAGGACATGTGTCCTTATGGTGGGACAACATTCAGGCGGAGAGGAAGAGGCTACACAAACAGCCTATAAAGAAGTGGGCCAGAATGGAGGCAAAACTGAAGGAAAAGTTTCTGCCGAAAGATTATCAGATCATGTTGTACAGACAGGTGCAAAACTTGAAACAAAGAGGGATGACTGTTAAGGAATTTACAGAGGAATTTTATAAGTTGAATTTGCGAGCAGGGTATGTGGAAGATACCTCAGAAAAAACAGCCAGATTTGTGAATGGTTTGAGGGGGGAGATACTGGATGAAATCAGTATCCTCTCACCCCGAACGTTGGATGAAGCTTACTAGTTTGCACTGAAGGCAGAGGAGAAAATTAACCGGAAGAAAAATGCCAGGAGAGGAGGTGGAACTGGCAGGGGGAAAGGTAAGGTTTTTGGTAGAGGTAGAGGTACAGGTTCAAGTGAGGAAGGCAGCAGTTCCAAGTCTGCTGGCAGAAGAGAGAAGGACAATAGCACTAGAGAAGGACGACTAGCTCAGCGAGGGCGAGGAAATGGTTGGGGCAGGGGAACTGTCCAGTGCTATCATTGCCACAAATTGGGACACAAGTCGTATGACTGTCCTGAAGGTGAACCAGCAGGTGGAAGAGGAGCTTATGTTGCTCAACCAGAGGATGCTGAGGCAACACCTCAAGAAGTAGAAAACGCACCAGAGACAGGTGAAGCTTTGGTGTTGAATAAGGTGCTGTTAAAACCAGCAAAAGAGGTTGCAGAACCGGATCAGCGAAAGGCTTTGTTCCGAACTGTCTGCAAGTCACGGGGTAAGTGCTATAAACTGATCATTGACAGTGGGAGTACCGACAATTTAGTGGATGTGGAGATGGTAGAAAAGTTGGGATTAAAAAAATTGAAGCACCCTACTCCCTACAAAGTGTCATGGCTGCAGAAAGAACATCAGTTGTTAGTTGACGAATAGTGTGAGGTGGAGTTTCAGATCGGTAGGTACAGGGATAAGATCCTTTGCGATGTCATGCCAATGGATGTCTGTCACCTACTGTTGGGATGACCTTGGCAGTTTGATAGAAGTGCAGTTCATGACGGAAAAACCAATTGCTATAAAGTTTGTTAAAGATGGGATCAAGCACACGCTTGTACCCATCAAGGAGGAAAATACAACAGAAACTAGTGGGGTGAAGGCACTGTTGATGGGCGGAAAGGAATTTGTAAAACAGATTGAGGACAGCAAAATAAATTTTGCTGTCATAAGAAGACCAAAGGCAGTGGTACTTCATACACAAATTTCATATTTTCCCGTAGAATTTCAGAATTTGCTGCAAGAATTTGGGGACATTGTGGTGGATGACCTTCTAGATGAATTACCACCAAGGAGAGGTATTAGTCACTGTATTGACTTTATACCAGGGGCAAGCCTGCCAAATAAAGCAGCTTATCGTATGAGTCCTAAAGACCATGAGGAAATCAGGAAACAGGTCCAGGAGTTATTGGACAAAGGTTTGATTTGAGAAAGCATGAGCCCTTGTGCAGTACCAACCATTTTGGCTCCAAAGAAGGGAGGAGAATGGTGAATGTGCACCGACTCCAGAGCCATAAACAAGATTACTGTCAGGTACAGGTTTCCCTTACCAAGAATGGACGATATGATGGATTGCTTGAGCGGGGCAGCTTATTTCTCGAAAATTGACTTGAAGAGTGGATACCACCAGATTCGAATTCGAGAAGGAGATGAGTGGAAGACAGCTTTCAAGACAAATGAAGGCTTATATGAGTGGCTGGTGATGCCATTTGGGTTGAGCAACGCTCCCAGCACATTCATGCAGCTAATGAATGAGGTACTGAAGGAATTTAATCTTATGTTTTTAATAGTTTACCTGGACGATATTTTGATTTTTAGCAAGACTAAAGAGGAACATTTCAGGCATTTGCAGAGTGTGTTGAGGAAGTTGCAGCAAAACAAGCTGCTAATTAATATGAAAAAGTGTACCTTTTTCCAGCAAGAATTAGTGTATATGGGCTTTGTCATTGCAGAAAATGAACTGAAAATGGACCCAGAAAAGGTGGCAGCTATAGTTAGCTGGCCTTCTCCAAAAAGTTTATTTGAAGTCCGAAGTTTCCACGGACTAGCCAGTTTTTATTGGAAGTTTATCAGAAATTTTAGCGAGATCCGCGCACCTATGTTGGATACGATCAAGAAGGTGAATCAACCTTTTCACTGGACTGAAGCAGCAGAAAGTAGTTTTCAGATTTTGAAAAATAAGATTACTGAAAGACCGATATTGAGGCTGCCTGATTTCAACAAACCTTTTCAAGTTCGTTGCGATGCCAGTGGTACAGCCATTGGGGTAGTCCCTAGTCAGGAGGACAGACCGGTCGCTTATTTCAGTGAAAAGCTAAACGAGAGCAAGCAGAAATACTCGACCTACGACAAAGAGTTTTACGCAATTGTACAAACCTTGAAGCATTGGTGACATTATCTGTTAGGTAACGAGTTTGTTTTATTTACAAATAAGTATGCATTGCAGTACATTATGCAGCAGCATAAATTGAACCATAAGCATGCAACTTGGGTTGAGTACTTGCAGAATTTTACATTTGTACTAAAACACATTAGTGGGCAAGCAAACAAGGTGGCAGATGCACTGAGTAGAAGAACATTGCTTCTACAGGAAAGCACGATGCAGGTTTTGGGCTTTGAGCACTTAAAAGAGCTGTATCAGACCGATACTGAATTTAAGGAGGCCTATGAGGCTTGGCAAAACCCTCTGTTAAGAAATAACAACATGTGGTTAGACTATAATCTACAGGAAGGATTGTTGTTTAAGGGAGGGCAGTTGTGTATTCCCAACTGTTCTATGCGGGAAAACATTATACAGGAAAAACATAGTGGGGGTCTGGCTGGACACTTTGGTATAGACAAAACGATTGCTTAGGTACGACATTTTTATTTCTGGCCAAAATTGCAGCGGGATGTGCAGAGGTACGTGAGTAGATGTAAAGTTTGTCAACTGGCAAAGGGTCACAGTCGGAACACTGGTCTTTATTTGTCGTTACCTATCCCAAGCCGACCATGGGATTCAGTTAGCATGGATTTTGTTCTGGGTTTGCCGAAGACACAACGGGGTTTTTATTCAGTAATGGTTGTGGTAGACCGATTTTCGAAGATGGCACACTTTGTACCTTGCAAGAAAACCAGCGATGCCACTTATATATCACACATTTTCTTTACTGAGATCGTTTGATTGCATGGACTTCTAAGATCCATTATCTCTGGCAGGGATGTAAAGTTCACCGGCCATTTTTGGAGAACTCTGTGGAAAAAGTTGAATACCTAGTTGCAGTTCAGCTCCAGTTATCATCCGCAGACTGATGGTCAAACGGAAGTAGTAAACAGAAGTCTGGGAAACTTACTTCGGAGTTTAACAGGTGAAAATTCCTGGACATGGGACCATGTACTTGCTTAGGCGGAATTCGCATACAACGATTCACCTAACCGCAACACTGGTTACAGTCTGTTCCAGATTTTGTACGGCATGCATCCGCGAGGAGTGCATGAATTACGAGATTTGGGGAAACTCGAGAAACGAAGCGCTGATGGGGAAGATTTCGCTCAAGCAATGAGCAATTTACACGAGCAGGTCAAGCTGAAGTTACAAGACAGTAGTCAAAGGTATAAACAGTGAGCTGATACAAGGCATCAGGAAGTTCAGTTTAACGTTGGGGATGAAGTCCTTGCGTATTTACGTAAGGAGAGGTTTCCAAAATGGGAGCACAACAAACTAAAATTCAAGAAGATCGGTCCCTGCGAAATCATCCGAAAATTTTCTGCGAACGCTTATGAGTTACAGTTGCCACCCGAGATTGGTATTTCTCCCATTTTTAATGTGGCAGATCTGTTCCCCTATGTCGCTGATTCGGAGGATGATGCAGCAGCAACAACACCGCGGGACACCAGCTATGGAGAAAATTCATGGACGAGACAGTTGCCAACGGCACCACCCCTTGAGATTGAAAGAATTCTGGATACACAGGTAGCTAGGCGCACACGTAGGAAGGAATATCTGCGGTATTTGGTCAAGTGGAAGAACTGTCCAATAGAGGATAGTTCATGGCTCAACGCAACGCAGATACAAAAAGCAGGCTATTCTGTTGGCGACCTCATGGAATGGAGCCATGACTTTTTACCACCCTGGGAGCCTGATGTAGGAGCATCCAACTCCGAGGAGACACATGACTGTTGACTGACTCACGGAAGAAGAACAGAAACAAGACAAAGATTTCGGGCTTGGGTGGACAGGTCATTAAGTTGGTTGTTGTATTTTTCTTTTAATTATTGTTTGCTTCATTTTATTTTAGAACATTTTTTAATTACAAGTTGTTTATCTTAGGAGATTAATATTGTTTAGTTAAATCTTTATTAAAAGAAACTAGATCACAGTTACAAAATTCAGGTTGAACAGTTCAACTGTAATAGGGGAAGCAGTTATGCTCTCATGTAATTTAAAAACAGAAAAGGATAGAACAAGGGGAGGGACCCCTTTAGCACGAGAGTAACAGACAGCAAGACGAAAAACCCCTGTAACAGAATCATACTATTTGCAAATGAAATAATCTACTGCTGATATTTTTCAAAAACAAAAACTCTCCTGGAACAAGAAAAGACAGATACATTGCCTCTGAAAAGAAGCAAAACTGTTTGTTTAAAGAACCACTGTCACACTAATATATTAATATTGTTTTCTGTATTAGCATTCACTGCAAGAAGGCTATAATAGGCATACCGTAACTTATTCGATTGATATTATTTGCTTAAGCATCCATTGTAAGTTATACACAGCAAGCATATGAATGTGATACAAAATATTGAGTACAAACTGGAATTTAGAAGACAGCAAAGAGAAGGCACTGCTATAGGGAGCTAACCCACACGGAAGAGCGGATTGACAACCAACGATATCACAATAAACCAGGTAACAAGCATATCAACTTAAATTTTTTTCATAAGATTTGTAAATGCTGGAGATAAAGTATACAGGAGTTTTATGTAATGTAACTTTTATGAAAAAAACGCACCATAAGTTCTCTGAGCATAGAACGCTCACCGAACCACTGTCCTCCGATAATTAAAGTCATTACAAGAAACAACAAAGGCAACCGAATAGACTCAAGGAACCCAAGCAACAAAGACGGACCAGGTCGATTACAGGTCGAAACGACGGTTATTATACACATACCAGACCTCATAAAAAGAAACAGTTTAATATAGTTCGTGTACAATCCAGAAGCGTGAGCATTAAATACAAAAAACCACAGATTGTTCACTAATCTAACAAACGGGCCGAGCTGGACAAGACCCTACCCATTAAACCAAGTTGAAAGGGGTTTTGGGTTGCCTCCAGAATGCATAGAGAGTGTGAGCCCACGGCGGCCAACCACCCGAGCAACCTGCAACAACAAAATAGACGGGGTTTAGCGCTTGAGACAGGAAAACGATAAGGAACTTCTGTAAACGAAAAGACACAGTTGCATTGGGTATTTACCTGAGTTGGACGGGCAGCATTGTAAACAACCCGACACCCATAACTTGAAGAGCAAAGGAGAAAACCTGTTAGACTCTGGAAGAGGTGGAGAAGCAGGGTTTAACATCGAACCAGAACTTACCTTGAATCTGGATTGAAGCAGAACGATTAGCTGAGCTCAGGACTGAGAGGAACCTGTCATAATAGCAAAAGGTAAGTTAATAGAGTGTGGAACAAACCTGGTTACAATAGAGAGCAAACAAAGAAATAGTAAACATATCGAGTTACAGTGCAAAGCGTTAACAGCTTGTCACCCTCACCATAATACCAACGCACAGGGTAGCAGGAGGTCGGAGGCACCAGAAGAACCCAGCGCCGGAGCGAGGAGCAGAGGCGCAAAGAAACCCTCGCAGAGCAGAACAAAGAACTTCGCACAGTGAAAATGAAATGGCAAGTGAACTAGGGTTGGCTGTCAAAAGGCGGGAGTAAGTCAAGGCTTGAAACCGACAGGTGTGAGTTGGTAACCTGTACAACAAGTAAACCATCCGAAATATCCCGAACCTGTACAAACCGCGTTATCTCAGCGTTTATTCGCATTAACCTTCGTACGGTGGACACAGTGTCGCCACGTGGAAAAGGGTTGGGCCATCAGTAACTTTCTTCCTGGAGCAACTGCCGATATTCCGGGTACCGGGGGGTATAGTGGCAGATCCAGTGTTACGGGAACCGAGGTTGCATCGATGGGCAGAACTCATGCCCAGAGGAGGAGGGGGCCAGCAGATGGCCTGGAGGCCCGAGTTCTTTATCTGGCTCCATCACCAGATGATTGTCATCGAGGACTGGCCCTATGCGGGCACGGATTTCACTGGAGATCCCGATCTCCCTCTGCCTGCCGGAGAGGATTGGGATGAGGAGCTAGGTAAGAACTCTTTGTTTTTTTTTTTTTTTAACGTTTTTATGTATTTAAGTTTTTTTTGTTAATACATGCCTATCTCTTATAGCGTCTATATATATATGCAGATGTTGGTGCAGAGTGACTAGCTGACTTGCCTCATAACATACGGAGAGCACAACCTGTAGCGGACCCTCAGGTAGAGGGTGATGACGATCTAGTACAAAACCTTGAGGCACTTACTCAAGGTATTCCAGATTATGCAAGATTGGCGGACATGCCTAGAGCGTACCAGAGGCACATGGTGGGGGTATCTACTCGCGTCCATCGTCTGTTGAGACATTTGGTGCGAGCAGTGACATGCTATCATGAGCATCACCGTGATTAGACGCCTAGGTTTTCTTTTTGCACGTTTTTGAGGAACATGTTGTCAGCGGCTGTATGAGTTTTGGACATGTATTATTTTTTGGATTATGTAACGCGCGGGGCGCAAACATTTTGACACACACATATATATATACATATGTTTATGGTTTATTATTGTGTTTTCATGTGCTTGCTTGCATAATGTTTTATTTACAAATTACGCAAATGTCTATCTAATAAATGATTGGCCAATGCATCAGATAATGTGTTTAATTGTCGTGGAATATGCTGATGTGTAATGAACTCAAAATTCCTCTCTAACAATCTTACACGTAGATACAACCTTAGAATGTGATGGTCTCTGACGGAATAACGCCTATTGAGCTGGAGGACGACAAGTTGAGAATCCAGGTTTACCACCAATGCCCAAATGCCAAGATTAATTGCTTCAGTGAGGAGCTCGATTAGAGCACAATATTCGGCGACATTATTAGTGGTACGACCCAAACAGACACCTTGAAGATCTATCAACTCACCATGAGGATCATAGATCACCCACGCTGCAGAGGACAAGTTGCGAGTACTGCGACATGCACCATCAGCGAAACCAATATAAGGCGTATTAGACATCTGCACAAGACGAAAGACACAATAAGCGACAATCAAGTCTATTAAAACTGAAACACATACACAACACACTTTCTAGAGTACATGTATATACAAAATGAAGTGTACCAGCATCACGCATAGTACTTTTTCAAATACAGCCCGTTTCGGGGCTGTGCGAGAGGGTTTCCTTCATAATCAATTAGCTCAT
>APFE030188042.1:0-10050 GCA_000404065.3 Pinus taeda | reverse complement strand
TTTATCCTCAATAATTGCTCCCGCTGCCTTACAATTAGGAGCATTATCAGTGATGACTTGGATGACATTGTATGGCCCAATACGGTCAATTGTTTCAAGTAATGCTTCTCCAATGTTGATGGCGGTCTTGAACTTGTTTGAGTAATCATGTGCAGTTAGAAAGATGGCACCACTAACAGACACAGCAAGAACACTTATTAATGGCTTGCCTTTTACATTTGTCCATCCATCAGATACAATGGACACGCCATGGTTAGTCCAAGAACTTGTCATTCTATTCAAAGAATGTGATATTTTTGCTTTTTCATTATCAAGTCCAATGGTTCTTGCCTTGTCATACCCAGGGCTCTTGTATACTTTAGGGGCATCATTTATGGCAGAAACCATTTTGTGCCAATAAGGTGAGCGAAGAACATTGAATGGTATCCCACATGCATAGAAAAACCTATAAACCTTTGAATCCACATCATTCCTACACCCCTCATCAAGGAAATCTGATATGGTTCTATGCCTTAAAGCTGATGACCCTGTGCTTCCATATCCACTGCGTTGGGAGGATGCTAAAGGAGTTCTTTGTGCTTGTGATTGTGAGCTTGGTTCAAAGAAACCCCTTGATTTTTTTTATTTGTATTGAGATTCCTCCTCTTCCCTTATGTATTTGGTTCTATTCGCTGCTGACATCGCTAGACAAGTTTTCATTCCTATTTGTTTGTCCCCATCCGATGGCCTTTTCCCGCAGAGGTGTTTTCTGGCACGGGTGTATGAACATGTGTAATCATTGTTGCAATGGGGGCAATGAAATTTAGTGGTTCCACCCCTTCTCCCTGCTTCAGGCTTGTTAACATATTTCCACAATGGGGTTTGGTCTTGTTTAGTTTTTTGAAAGTCATGTTCACCCTCCTCCAGCTCCTCTTCACCGGGGTTTTCATCAAATCCACTTTCTCCAGCTTCTTCATCCCCCTCTTCATTGTGGCCCCTCTGTTTCCTACTCTCCGCCGGATCGCTCCCGTCGTCGGCCGAATTGCTCTCGAAGCGAAAATTTAAAGCTCGGGAGCGATCGCTCCCTGATCGCTCCCAAGCTGTAATTTTTGCTCCGGGAGCGATTTTGACAGGGAGCGAATTTTTTTTTATCGGGAACGCGCTCGCTCCCGAGTTGTAATTTTCGCTCCGGGAGCGATTTTGGCTGAGAGCGATTTTTTTTTTATCGGGAGCGCTCTCCCCACCCGCTCTTGCCCGAAGCGCGGATTGGGAGCGGGTTTGAAGGGGGGGGGGAGCGCTCCCCTGCAACTCTGGTTTTAGTAGAGGAGAGATCCTGAGGAAAAGCCGAAAAAGCCGGGATTACCGGAATACTGGAAGAGCCAGAAAATTCGGAACTATCGGAAAAGCCAGAACTGCTGGAAAAGCCGAAAACGCCGGAAAAGCCAAAAATATCGGAAAAGCCAGAAAAGCCAGAATTGCCGGAACAGTCGGAACTACCGGGAACTGCCGAAACAGCCGGAGCATCTGTCTCTGAAGGAAGGAAACATGATGTATGAAATCATGGGTAGCATAATAAGCAGCATGATGATATGAGCATGGGCAGCATAATGATGCATGATGATATGAGTATGGGCAGCATGATGTATGAGGTCATGGGCAACATAATAAGTAGCGTGATGATATGAGCATGGGCAGCATGATGTATGAGGTCATGGGCAACATAATAAGTAGCGTGATGATATGAGCATGGGCAGCATAATGATGCATGATGATATGATCATGGGCAGCATAATGATGAATGAGATCATGAGCATGGGCAACTTGATGATGAATAAGACCATGGAAGATGTAGCATGATGAGCAACATGAAGATGAGAGCAGCTCAGTCATCAAGGTTCAACACATGTGATAGTACAACAAGGTGTCACACGGTAATGTGCAACAAATAGATGAGATGCAACACTATGATAGGTGAACGAGTCACCTTAGAGGATCAGTTGAAGCAATATGTCTTCAACTGATCTCATGACAATATCAAAAGTCAGTGATTAACTTCTATTGTAAATGTACTATCTCTCTCACTTTCTCTGCTGAACTTTGAAGAACATAAAAGAAAAATTGATCCAGGCTTTTCCCACATTGTGGGGTTTGTCCCTAGCTAGCGCCACATCTTGCGTCCTCTTGTCTTGACTTGTCTTCTGCGATTTATATTTATGTTCCATCTGCAGCTTACTTTATGTTGATGTGATTGTTAATGTGGAAAAGAAATTGAAATGAATTTCTTAAGCATAGAACATACCTAAAATTAACATGGTATCGGAGCTGAGGTGAAGACAATGCCCAAGAAAGAGTGAAAGAGCAATCACCAAAGACAATAGGGACAAGTCAAAAGGATCAATGAGTTCCACATCTCTCTTCTAAGTTCGCTAAGGGTGAAGTGGAAGTAGAGAATATTATCAGAATGGCACAGCAGAAGATCACTTCATTGTGAAGTTCAGATCTAAGGGTGGAAGGAAAGACAGATGCCTTGGTTCCAATAAGTTAGGCCATCATGCAAAGGAGTGTCTGAATAGCAGAGACACATCTCTTGATGAAGATAACAATCATTCCAGGGACATCTTCAATGATCATAGGAATGATAAGTAATGTAGGTTATCAAGAAAATGGTCGACTCTTCAAAGAAAGCAAGGAACCCCAAAATCTCTTTTATGTACCTAATCGCAAGAAGAACCTGGTGTCCATGTCGGAAATGGAAATTTAAGGTTTCAGGGTGGCACTCATCGATGGAAAGGTACGTGTTTGACAATAGTTTTTTCAAAGATGTTTTAGAGTTCAGGTTTGTATCAAGTCCACTGGGGACCATGTCCATTGACTCAGCACTGGAGGTCTGTGCGTCAGATGGTGACTGGGATGCTTGAATTCAAAAAGAGCATGAAGGTACATGTCTGAGATGTACTAAAGGAAAATCTTACAAGGGGACCATTCCCCTCATGTAGCAGGTCCACAGGTTTGGAACAACCCGTGGAGTTTGAGATTCATGAACGAGAATCTCATGTATACAGGTGGAAGAAAACCCTCTATGGCTTGAAGCAAAATATCCTGGGCATAGTATGAGAGGATTGATAGTTGTTTGATGAAGCTGAGATTCACTAGGAGTGAAACCGATCCAAACCATTACCCGAAGGTTGTGGATGTTAGACCTTTCATACTGGCACCTTATAAGGACGACCTATTTCTGACAGGTGTAGACCCTCTCATTTGCAAAAGTAAGAGGGAGTTGGATTCCGAATGTGGAATGATAAACTGCAAGCCTGTGACTACCTTGAGAATATTAACTTTCAGAAGTTATATGGTAGTGATGTCGGACCAGATTTGGGAAATGCCTCTGAGTTTCAAAAACTCAATCACGTTGATGTTCTTGGTGAACTCTGGACATATGTTTTGCAGTTAGTATGGTAAGCTCATATTTGGTTGAGCCTCATTGGATTGGTGCCAAGAATCCTCTGAGATATCTTCGGGGCACAATCTCTCATGGATTGAGATACGCTGTCGGAAATATGAAAACTGCATGATTATTCGAATGTTGACTGGGTAGGCAGTGTGGAGGATCACTAGAGCACTTCTCAGTGTTGGTTCTCTTTGGATTCTACTTTGATATCATGGATAAGCAGGAATCAGAAATCGATTGTTATAAGTACCACAAAGACCGGATAAATAACTACGAGTATGACCTCGTAAGAAGTTGCCTGGTTGTGGAAACTCTTCAGTGAGTACACATGATGAATACCACTATGATTCTCTGTGACTAACAGAGGTGGGATTCGATTATTGAGGAATCTTGTATTCAATGATTGCTCCAGCAGATAGACATTAGATACTGCCTTATCTGGGATATGGTAAGTTGATGAGCAAGGAGGCTCCATTGCACTGAGATGATGTACAGGTCACTACACTTTGTCAGAGCCTTGTGGAAAGATAAAATTTGTGATTTTCCCGAACGACTTGGAGTCGTCGAGAGACCCTTGTAAAAGGGGCCTGCATGTTGCATACATTGAGCTCTGGGAGCTCTAGGGGCTTGCGGTTCTTACTGGAGCAACATACGACCACAGGGTGACTCACCCTCCCCTGGTAGTGTGCACTGGGACAGGATGATTCGCTCTCCTGTGGATAAGATGATTCGCTCTCTTGTGGGACAAGATGATTCGCTCTATTGCGGGACAAGATGATTCGCTTTCCTGTGGACAAGATGATTCGTTCTCTTGTGGGACAAGATGATTCGCTCTCTTGTGGGATAGGATGATCCGCTCTCTTGCGGGATAGGATGATTCACTCTCTTGTGGGATATGATGATTCGCTCTCCTGTGTAGCATGATGATTAATTCTCCTGTGAGGTTTGAATGATGTGTTCCCCATGACGATTGTGTAGTGGGATGATTAATTCTCCTATGAGGTTTGGATGATGTGTTCTCTATGACGATTGTGTAGTAGGATGATTAATTCTCCTGTGAGGTTTGGATGATGTGTTCTCCATGATGATTGTGTAGTAGGATGATTAATTCTCCTGTGAGGCATGGATGATGTGTTCTCCATGGTAATTGTGTAGCAGGATGATTAGTTCTTCTGTGAGGACAAGATTGATTAAGTTCTCCTGTCGAGGCATCCTACCCATGTAGGCTAGGACTCATGGGAAGTACCTCTCATCTGATCAATGAGCAGGGAAATGAGGATAGGGACCATAGTAGTACCGATGGACGCATCGTTGTATCTACCGTACTCCCTATGTTAGGATGACTTTCATTGATCTGCAATCAATGATATTGGTCTGGGACCAATGGAGGAGTTGTACCCACTATGACACTGACTTCGGGTCGGTTGAGGATTGGTCTGGGAACAGTGGCACATACTCTAAGACTGACTTCGAGTTAGTGGAGTACTGGTCTGGGACTAGTGGTAGGAGTTGTACCTACTATCACACTGACTTCGGGTCAGTTGAGGACTGGTTTGGGACCAGTGGTACACACTCTAAGACTGACTTTAGGTTAGTGGAGAATGGTATGACACATTCTCGATCAATTCTTCTTCTTCATGGTTCAGCAGAGCTAAGTTGAGCAGAGCAGAGCTAGCAGAGTTGAGCAGAGCCAACAAAGCTGGGCAGAGCAGAGCAGAGCCAACAGAGCCGAGCAGAGCCAGCAGAGCAGTGCAGGACACTGATGGCAAAGATAGTACAATTGGACATATGGATCAGCGGATGGAGTTCTCCCTAGTTGAGAGGGAGTGTTAAAATTGGCAACTACGGCCAAACTCCATGTGGGTCATATTATTTATGGCAGCTAATATTTTTATTGGATCCCTCTCATTGAAAGGTGTAGCATTGATCTAAAGATCATCCGATTCCGATAAGTATTTATGAAGGTATGAATTTATTTATGTTATGGACAAATTGTTAAGTTGGCCAACAACTTATGTAGGCTCAGAAGCCCAACAGTGATGTCTATTCAACCTCTACGTTTTAGTATAAATAAAAGAGGACTTCAAGTCATTTCTACACACTTGGATCTCTTCCTCTCTCTACTTGTCTTTGGGTTTTAGTAGGAGGAGAGATCTTAAGGAAAAGCCGTATATTTTAAAAAGGAGCAGGAATTTTGAAAAGGGTATTTTAAAAGGAGGAAGGTCATTATTACTAAATTTTAAAGAGTAATAATTAAAGTTTTATTTTTAAGTGGAGTTTTTTGTGAAAATGGAGACAACACTTACAGATATGGAGAAGTTGAGCAGGGCTACTTTTGCCCTATGGAAATCACAGATGGAGGATATACTGATTTTAAAGGATCAATATTTGCCGATTGAGGGCACAACAAAGAAACCCTCATCGATGACAAATGAAGAGTGGAATAAGTTAGATAGAAAGGCTATTGTAACAATCCGCCAATATTTAGCAAAGAATGTTTATTTCAATGTGTCCGGAGAAAAGACGGCTGAAAGATTATGGAAGAAGCTCCATGATTTATATGAGAAGAACACAACATCAAACAAAGTGTTCTTGATGAAGAAGCTTTATAATCTCAAAATGAAGGAGAGTGCTTCACTAGCTGAGCACTTGAATGCATTTAATATTATTACTAATCAACTTGGCTATGTTAAAATCATTTTAGATGATGAAATTAGAGTTATTTTGCTAATGTGTTCTATGCCAGATAGTTGGGAAAATTTAATTGTAGATATGAGTACTTCAACAACTAAAGGGAACCTGAAGTTTAATGATGTCAGCAACAATTTAATGAATAAGGAGTTGCGATGCAATTCAATTGCGGAAAACTAGGGAGGAGAGGCTCTAGCTCTAGCTGATCGTGGTAGGAGAATGGATCGAGGCCGACAAGGGCGATCAAGATTGAGAGGCTGATCAAAATCAAGGAGAGGAAGGATCATCTGCTTTCATTGTGGCAAACCCGGGCACATGAAGAAAGAATGTCGATTCTGGAAGAAAGGACAAAAGGATCACATACCATCTAGTACAAATCACAAGTCATCCATCACAAATGAAGGTGAGACTACTGTTGTAGCCACAGATGGTGATGTGTTGTTTACTGTTTCAGTAGAGGATGCATGTGTATATACATCTAGCAGTAGCTTTGATTGGATCCTTGACTCTAGGGCATCTCACCATGTAACCCCACGCAAAGATAGTTTTGTTTCATATAATCCTGGTGATTATGGTAGAGTGCATTTGGGGAATAATCATTTTTGCAGTATTGTTGGAGTGGGAGATGTACAGATCAAGATGAAAGATGAACAAAATATATTGTTGAAACAAGTCAGGCATGTACTAGAAATGCGCACGAGTTTAATCTCTATGGGAAGACTCGATGATGAAGGCTATTCGACAAGCTTTGGAAAAGGAGGTTGGAAAATTAGCAAATGAGCATTGGTCGTGGCCAAAGGACCCAAGACATGAACATTATATACATTGAAGACACTGATAGGAAAATCAGATTTGGCTGCTATCACAAAAGAAAGAAATTCAACAGATCTGTGGCATAAGCATTTGGGTTACATGAGCAAGAAGGGCTTAAAAATCATTGTTGGTAAAAATTTATTGCGAGGTCTGAAATCCTACAATCTTGATCTTTGTGAGCATTGTATATATGGTAGACAAAGAAGGGTTTCATTCCTTAGAGGTGGTCATGACAAAAAGAAAAATGTGTTAGAATTGGTACACTCAGATGTGTTTGGGCCTGTTAACATCAAATCATTAGGAGGAGCATCATATTTTGTATCATTTATAAATGATGCATCCAGGAAAGTTTGGGCATATCTTATGAAAAATAAAAGTGAAGTGTTTGGAATATTTCAAAAATTCCATGTTGTTGTTGAAAGAGAGACTAACAAATTGCTTAAGTGTTTAAGAACAGATAATGGTGGGGAATATTGCTCAAATGCATTTAAGGAATATTGTAACAGGTTTGGCATAAAGCATGAGAAGATTGTGCCTGGTACTCCTCAACAAAATGGTGTCGCAGAAAGGATGAATCACACCATTATGGAAAAGGTGCGAAGTACGTTGTCCAATTCCAGTTTGGAGAAGAATTTTTGGGCTGAAGCAGTCAGGACCGCTTGCTACCTCATAAATAAATCTCCAACTACAACCTTGGATTGCGGTATCCCTGAAGAAGTTTGGACTGGTAAGAATTTGAAAATATTTGGATGTGAAGCATTCGTACATATTCCCAAAGAAAATAGAACTATCATAGATGATAAATCTATGAAATGCATTTTTCTGGGATATGCAGATGAAGATCTTGGTTATCGTCTATGGGATCCAGTCAAACATAAAATTACTAGAAGCAGGGATGTTATATTTAATGAGTCAGAAATGTTCAAGAGGACTGTAGGTGAGTTGGAGGTTAAGAAGGTTATTGACAGGTTTGAAGAGCAGTAGGATAACAGACCACCAATACAAGAAAATGAACAACAAATTCAGGAGCATGAAGAACAACAAGTGGAAAATAATGAACAACAAGAAGAAAGAATCTTGCAAGAACCTTTATAGGAGATTCAACTTGATAATGCACCACCACAGTTGGTTCGCAGATCTTCTAGGCCTTATAAGCCTTCACAAAGGTATCCTCCTTCAAACTATATTTGTTGACTGATGAAGGTGAACCTAATTGTTTTCAAGAAGCTTGTAAAGTCGAGCACAGTAAAGAATGGAAGAAAGCAATGGAAGAAGAAATGAACTCTTTGCGGGAAAAGAAAACTTGGGAGTTGGTAAACCTCCCAAAAGCTAGAAAGGCTCTACAAAACAAATGGGTGTACAGGATTAAGCATGAAGGTGACAAAGAGAAGGAGAGATATAAAGCAAGACTGGTGGTGAAAGGTTTTTCCCAAAAAGAAGGTATTGGCTTCATTGAAATTTTTTCACCTGTTGTTAAAATGTCATCCATTAGAGTCATTCTTGGTTTAGTTGTTGCTTTAGGCCTAGAATGTGAATAGTTAGATGTAAAAACTGCTTTCCTTCATTGTGAATTGGAGAAAGAAATTTATATGGAGCAGCCAGAAGGCTTTATAGAAAAAGGCAAAAAAGGCCTTGTTTGTAGGTTGAAGAAGAGTCTCTATGGGTTGAAACAAGCACCTCGACAATGGTACAAGAAATTTGATTCATTCATGTTGGAACATGGTTTTCAGAGGTTGGAAGCTGACCATTGTGTCTATATCAATAGGTTATGATCAAGGAAAGTATATTATATTATTGTTCTATGTGGATGACATGTTGTTGATTGTTGGGCATGATAAGAATAAGATCAATAGGTTGAAGAAAGATTTGGGTAGCAAATTTGCAATGAAGGATTTGGGACCAGCACAACAGATATTGGGCATGCGGATTATTCGTGACAGGAAAAACAAAAGGTTGTGGTTGTCACAAGAAAAATATAACAAGAAGGTGCTTGACAGGTTTAATATGAAGGATGCCAAGCCAGTTGGTACACCCCTTGCAGCCCACTTCAAGCTGAGTACTGAATTATGTCCTAGTAATGACAAAGAGAAAGAAGAGATGAGCATAATTCCTTATGCTTCAGTAGTTGGCAGTTTAATGTATGCCATGGCATGCACACGACCAGACATTGCATATTTAGTGGGAGTAGTGAGCAGGTTCCTTACCAATCCAGACAAACAACATTGGCAAGCAGTGAAATGGATTTTAAGGTATCTCAAGGGTACTAGTCATTATTGTTTATGTTTTGGTGATGATAAGACTGTGCTTGAAGGATTTACAGATGCGGATATGGATACCAGAAATTCCACTACAGGTTATTTTTATACATTCACAAGTGCAACGGTATTTTGTGTGTCAAGGCTACAAAGAATAGTAGCCCTCTCTACAACAAAAGCAGAGTATATAGTTGCAATAGAAGCTTGTAAAGAGATGTTATGGATGCAGCGATTCCTAGGAGAGATAGGAATAAAGCAAGACAAGTATGTGTTATATTGTGATAGTCAGAGTGCCATTCACTTGGCGAAAAACCCAACATTTCATTCAAAAACCAAGCACATTGACTTAAGGTACCATTGGATGCGACATGTGTTGGAGAAAGAACAATTATCCTTGGAAAAGATCCATACAGATAGGAACCCTGCTGATATGCTCACTAAGATTCTACCATGAAATAAACATGAGTTATGTAGAGGCATGGTAGGACTTGGTGTGACTTGATCACTCTTATTTGGCTTCAAGTGGGAGAATGTTAAGTGTGAAGCCAAATTCACGGAGGATTCTAGATCAGATCTTTCTAGATCTCCAGGATTCTAGATCTTTTTACACGGCCATTAGTTTCTAGAATCACATGCAGGATTCTAGATCCTCTTACACCGCCAGTGGTTTCTAGGTCATTCTAGATCTCCATTTGAATCACATACATCATTCTAGATCCTTCTTCTGCCTCTATAAATTTGTAATTTCTCTGGCCAAGGAAAACAAGCCAAGACCCAACCCTGTTCTGTAATGCAAAGTGATTTTTGTTCTCCATTGATTGTTTATCTATTCCGTTGTTTCTGACTAAGTAATCTTGTTGTTTT